>JAOCPT020321457.1:0-13489 GCA_026546935.2 Palythoa grandiflora | reverse complement strand
GCTGCTAAAAATAATTCCGTTCGCGTTATTCGCTTTAAAACAATTCCGTTCAATTTATTGTAATGCTTTTGGTTATTGGACTGCTTGGTTATTTACTAAAACAGTTATTCTTCCGGAACGGCCTCGTTGGTTACATATATCAGCTCATATCCGGCGCGTCCTCGCAGAATAACTGTTAATTATTATAACTCAAATAAACTTCATCCACTTCAGAGTAACTGAGTTAAACAGGCCTCTTCCGAATTGTGCTTCAAGACGCACAAACAAAATAAAACCTTCAAGTTAAGGTTAAGATTATTGCTAAAGAAGAGAATAAAAATGATTTGGATAAGAAGACTATGAAGAAGAAGTTACGTATAGTAACGATCTAATGTCTACGTACCACGAGACAAGCCAGGCACAGAGCCGCAGCAAGCCACAGGGCCAACCGGCACTGATTCATCACCTAAATCATTGTTAAGGCAAAAATCATTAACATTTTTAAATAATGCATATGCGTTATACAATATCAATTCACGAAGGTGTAAAAAGATAATAGTAAGAAAACCAGTTGTAAATCCACTTGAAGCAGCTGAAAATAGCAATTAGCTATTGTTTTTTGGGTTGAGGAAAAAATAAAAACAGCAGTTACTCCGATAACATTCTTCTGATCATAATTTCTAGAAAGGACAAGTCTACAAAGAGACAGAATGAAACATTTCTCCGCAAGACTCGACCAACTCGACCGACTGACCTAGAGTCATGCTTATGGGAGCTGATCACGGAAACAGCCCATTGTAGGTCCGTTGCTAAAGCACCGGTAGGTCTTTCTTGTAGGTAGTCGAGTCTTGCCGAGAAATGTTTCATTCTATCTCCTTGTAGACTTGTCCTTTCTATAGGAGTAGGAATTATGACCCGACCACCCACATGCAAGACAGACCTACCGGTGGTTTAGCCACGGACCTACAGTCAGCTGAAAGCTGATCACGGAAACAACCGATTGAAATGTTGTATTAACTTTGGAAAATGAATGAGCAAGGGGGGATTCCAGAGGTTTTGAGGAAACAAGGGAACACGTTAATCTTTTTAACGGAAGCACAAGAACAAAGAGAAAAAGTAAACGGAAACAAGGGAACATGTAACCCTATAGAGAACAGGAGAACAATAGCAATTAGTAAGATGTCCTACATATTTGTAAACACGTGATGTGAGAAATTTGGATGGAAGCATGAGGACAAAGCAAAACAAAAACCCTGAAATTAAGACAGAAGCATGGTTCCTACACGGTTTCCGCGGTCATTGTCTACCAAAATGGATAGTTTTTAATTCCTTTGCATTTTAGGACGAATAAAAGTGTTTTTCTCAACTTTGCGTTTACTTTACCTAAAGTTGATAGGGTAATAACAATATAACAAGATATTAAGCAAAATTTTTTTTGTGTAGCAGTTTTATTTCAGATCGGCGCTATATCAACGTTAAGGGCGTATCTTTGAATTCTACAGAAACAGTAGGTCGCAGTTTTGTTTGTTTGAACGCGGAGGTCTCCCAACTCACATCAACAGACCCGTAGCTACACGCGCTTTCCAACAGTGAATTTTACCTCTTGTTGTAAGTTGAGGAGTAATAAAAGCTTTTTTTAAAATAATAAATTTATCACATATTATCAATTTTGAGAAAAAAATTACATATATACGAGATGTGGCAAAAAAAAACAAACCGAAATCTACTCTAAGAAATAAATTGTCTTTCTTTCTTTCATTTATTTATCTATCTATCCGATATCAATCTACTATCTAGTGTTTTATTTGACTTCCATGATAAACGCTGATGTTATGCAGTATCTACTGCAGATTCAAGAAGTGCTTAACAGACCTACTGTTATGTTACAACCCTTTCAAATTAAACGAAACAGTGATTTTCCTTTTTGATTATCTTAGATTCAACTATATTGGAGAGAAGTCGGATGTATTTTTGGTAATAACAACACACATCTTGTTATTACTATGTAAGGATTTAGAAACATAAATCAAACGTCAGCATTACTCACACTAAAGATCAAAAGCATTAAGTGCTTTTCGATCAAAGGGTTTATTTAAAACTACATTTTCTGGATAAACCGCCACCAGTGAAGACTGCAGAGGCTTTTGCTAAGCTGAACCAAACAGAAAACCTTTTTAAATTTACCACTTGGGGCGCGCAATCAACGATATTGATATCTCCTTTTCAAGATTTCAAGCGCTTCATTTATATGATACAGTACAAGACAGAAAAAAACCCGAACAATTGTAAATTCTTTGAGGTTGTTGAACTGGTCATTAGAGCGACTTAGTTTGGATGTTTTCCCAGATGTCAAACTGAGAAGACTAAATCATTTTAAACTTAGCATTAAAACTTAGTATTGTAAAATTACCGGGATTGTATGCTTACCTTTTTTTGCAAAACAGTCCCAATTCCAGAAGATGAATCAAAATCGTATCATAAACAGGCCGGTAAAGCTGAGGCTGTCCCGCGTTCCGGATCGTGAGGTAATGTGACTAAACCACGAACTCGATTACGTCATGACACAAACTTGCGACAAGTTTGTTTCGGACACCAGCAAAAAGAGTGCAAAACACGCACGCGCAGTTCTCAGTTGTTTCTTTCACGCTTGATAATTTCTAAGTGATAAAATAATTTACCAAATAAAAACAGTTTTGTTCAAACTTGATTTCACAACATGTTCTTATTATAAGTATGTTTGGATAACAGGTAATTTTAGCAGGATTAAGCCATTAGTTGAAAACTAATTGTATTACGTTCAATAGTTACATATGCGAGCATATGGTGCGGCCGTTATCGGATCAATTGAGCGTTGACTATGACAATTAATTTGCTCATATCGCTTTGGTTTTGAATTGTTTCTGATTATAGACACTCTTTTTTCACATGTTTTGTATCATTAGATTCTGGAGTTAGTCTGACACGACTAAAAACAGGACAAAGTGACAAATGTTATACATTACTCATTAGCCCCGACTGGCTTCGAGAGGTCATCTGTGTCCGCAGTGTCCTTAAGTTCTCTTTTTTTTCTCTTTTCTTTTTTTTTGAAAAAATGCGTGATTTGTTTGATATATGTTTTGTTCATGATGGCATTTTGGCCTTTACGTTTTATTTTTGAGGGAGCTCCAGTCCAAAAGCCTTCCGGTTTCTTCGGTTTCTTGTGAGTTTTGTCGCTATTTATTACCCAAAGTTTATTTATTATTATAGTGTTATACTCCGTTATCTGTAGTATGTGATATACAATGGCAAAATAAAAAAGTCTCAAGTTTCAAGTCTGATATTTTTTAAAAAAACAACAACATTTGTTTGTTCTTCAAGTTGCAACAGGTTGCCAAGCAATGTCGTTTAATTGTTTTATTACATTTTCGACAGTCACACGGGGTGGGATCTTGTAATTAGTCAGTAAAAGGAAAGTGGGACAATTTTTTTTATATTTGACGAATTTCGTGTTTTCATGAAGGGCTAATTGGAGGCCTTTCTATTCCCTTACCTGACTGTATTTCTTATTCATTTTGCAATCCGGCACACAGTACTTCAGTTGACTCACAATGCACGTTTATGTTGGGTTTTATGATATGTGTTTTTCGATGCTGCAAACTGATTCTATTACTGCTTACTTTAACAACTATAATTTTATATTGGATCTCAACAACGCTTTAAATGAGTTAATAACATAAAAAAATGGTCGTGTAGATTAGTGTATTAAAAATAACAAAAGAGTCCAAGTCGCTTGTGACAATTTTAAAGTATTTGTGAATATCTCTTAGATGAAATTATTGTTATTTCTTTGGAGTTGATGTTCGTATAACAATTTAAACTTATCCTAGCATTAAAATCACTCCTACCGTATCAAATGACAATAAGCTACCATTAATTCTGTCCAACAAAAGATCTATGTATCTAATGTATATAAAGACATTTTGTCTTTTCCGTAATAAAAACGTAAATGATAGTTTATGAAATAAAAGCTATCGTGTTAGTAGTTCTGTTACTGAAAAGCAACTCATCTGACTCTAGTTTAACAGCCATACAGATTGCTCTGAGCACAAAGCGACAAATTGCCGACAAAGTCACAACGGTTGCATCTGGGTTAAATCGAAGCCTTTTTCTTACCTTGTAAAATCACGTGGTTTTTGTCACCATGGTGAAAATGGGAGATTTCGAAAAATTATTACTTTATCATACTGTCTCTTTTTATCTAACCTCTTCATTCTAAGAAATGAAAATTTCTATCTTTATAGTGGAGGGCTCCTAGTTTCTCTTCTCACGTACACTGACAGAATCTACACAACCTGGTGCAGAGTCGGCCATGCATAATATAACCAGTTTATTTATAAAAAATGTAAAAGTGCTTAAATAAAAACTACCGGAAAGGAGGCAGCAAAAGGTATTATAAGGGGGGGGGGGGGGGGGGGGATTATCGTTTACCAAGCCAAGAGCGCACGTGTAACCAAACGCAAGTTTTCCAATTCGTTCTTTCCTACTTTGCACAAGCAATTTTTTTGCAATCTACTCAGTTTCCAGTGTGTTCATAAACAAGCGGTTGTTAAAGACTGAGTCCTTCAATGTATTCAGTGTTTGCTCAAGGGATATCCTGGTAAAACAATTTGTGAAAACATAACGAAACTAAAACCTCTGCCAGTTTCTTGCTTCGCAAGTTATATATTCAAAAAAGCAAAACTGTTTCAGTACCACTGCCCCTCTCCCCAGTCCCTCTCCCCAGTAGTCTTCTTCTGCAGTCAGTAAGTTTTAATCATTGCGTCATTATCAAAGTTCAAACTACACTTAAACATCACCTAGGTAGGAATCAAGAAACACAAGGTTGAGGGGGGACAGATGCACTGTACGATTTGCCCCAGCTAAAAAATTACCCAGCTGGCAGACTAAAACATCACCCAGTAGACTAAGGGGATTTCTATTCCATATAAGGAAACTTACTTGTAACCGTTTTCCAAGTAAGAAAACTTACCGTGTACGAGCTTAGTTTAAAAAGAATTGTCACGTGATATCAAATCCGATATGTCGATTCGCCAATACTGAAATAATGCCCACTTAATTCCTACCGTGGTGCATGACTGTTTTAGTGAGTGTAAACATTGATAATGAGGTAATGATTAAAACTTATTGTCCGCTGTATGAAGATGTGGATGGTACTAAGTTTACCAAGATTTTATAGTTAAAAGGACTCAGTATAATCAACGCTGACTTTAAAACAGGGTTAATGAGGCGTAAAATTAAAACATGACATAGTTCAATAATAAAAGAAACAGCAAATTCATTAATTGGTAAAGGTTTGAATCGTTTTATTGATAGTTACTGATTAGATTGTTTTTCACCTCGTAACGATCGTATCCTGTCAGCCGTGATACTTTAACGTGTTTAAAAAAGATTTGCTTTCGGGTACATCTATAAAACACAAAACAAAACAAAGTTTAAGTTTCCAAGCGAAATTGCCTAAAATGGAAGAACCGGAAATTGGAAAAGGCGGGAAAAGCTTGCACGTCACAAGCTAATGACGTCACAAAATAATACAAGCAATGTGTTTTATTGAGAATACTTGTGTCGTACGTTCAATTTTTATCTATTAGAAATACTTATTGCGAATTTCACTGATATGATTTCCTCTCTTGCTTTCCGAAAAAGATTATCTTTATCTTCAACCATGCTCTTAACCTGCAAAGTTATTTTATTTTCTTGTATTACTATACAATGTTTGGCTAAAGTAAACTAAAAACTCCTCTTATTTATAAGACATTCTCAAAGTTTTTATGCCAGCTGAAGTAACCTTTCATTCAGCATACTCTCACCGCTTGTGCTATCAATATAGCCTTGAAAAGAGCAAAATACTACCTTATTACTACGAGTTATTAAAGATAAGGTAATTATGTGAAGTTTTATTGCTGAGCGAAGAAAGCGTTGTGCCACAAAAATATCGAACAAATGTTATAATTACACTGTAGACAATTTTTGTTGAAAATTACCTGGCCTCAGTTTGTGTGGTAAAAATGCTTTATTAAGTTTTAACTAAACCACAACTAAACACCATAGATTGCACACTGAGAAACAGATAAACTAGTCCTCAGTGTTAACTATGAATATCAGTTCTCATGCTCTAGTTACAGGACCAAAATATGTTACCATTTATTCATCACATCAAGAAGTTTACATACACCAGCTTTTTGTGTTAGTTATTGTTACAAAGCAAATTATTAAAGTATCATAAAACAAAATTATGATATTCTATGATAATTTAAGAGTTATATGATAGACTAGTAAAGGAACCATTACATCGAGAAAACAAATTCAAAATACTGAACTCGTCAAATAAATATATCGAAAGCCTTTATTGCTAAACAATGCATATGAAAATAATTGCTGTCCAGACAAAGATTTTACAATTTCCTTTATTTTAGCACAAACTTACCGACACAGAAATTCACAAATGTCAAGATTTTATACAGCTTCGTTGTCAATTAGTTCCCAAAAATATTCAATTTACAAGGGGAGACGGAAGGGCAACTAATCGACAACAAACTTTTTTTATCTAAATCGTTTGACACTCTTACTCCGGTCTAAAATTCAAATTTCTAACGACCTGGAAGAAATAAAATACTTTTTCAGTACATTGCTTGTTGTTTATCGTATGAAATGAAGATAAAGTTTCAATATACATACATATCAACACAAACATAGTCGATCGATCCAACCAGCCTGTGGCACTCTTCAAGTGGATTTGCTTCTGAACGAAGCAAATGTTTAGTAATATCGCCCAAGACAAAGCAATCGGCAATTTTGAAAGCAAAAGTGAGTTCCTACTTAAGTCAGAATTAAAATTAATTCTTTCGTGCGTCTAGAGTCCTTTCTGTTTAGTTACTTTTCGTGGCTGGATCTCTTTTCTTTTGTTGATCTCTTTTCTTTCGTTGATCTCTTCCTCTTTCGGCGCCTCCTTTTACCACCTTCTTTTAGCACATCAACCGCATTGGCTTCATCCGGAATACATTCGTACCAAATCTTGAGATACTTGTAAACATTTCCACAGCTGTTGTCGTCGAAGAAAATATTTGAGGCTACAACCTCACATGCTTGCTCATTCTTACATTGTCCGTTAACCTTGCTAAGGGTGTTATCGGTATTCGTTTCACAAAGTCGGTCAGAGGTCAGGCCTGCGGGTATCTTTGGACAGGTCACGTGATCATCACGGCCCCAGAATGAGCGGGTAACTTTGATAAGCTCATATTGCTTGCACTGAAGCCAGCCTTTTTCTCCTTCGCAAATGACAGTGAAGTTCTAACAAAAACAAATGAGTAAGAAGTTAATTGATAGTTTTGGCCGCTTTGCCACATGGCGCATCTACAAATTTTAGAAAATTTGAGATCACAACCTTTCATTTTTTGCAGTTGTATGTAAATATAAATTGACAAGTGACAAAAAATTACAAGAAATATTTACTATATTTAAACTTTTAAGTATTTTACTGTAAAACGAATTATGTATATATAAGTATTCATACAACATAACCTAATCTAAAAATCGCATGCTCTCTCGGTTCTGACGTCAGTGCGATCAGGATGCATGGTACACGCACTGATCATTTTCCACACTGAGACTTATAGCAGCCCGTCTTGTTTGTAAGGTCTGGAGGCCAGAAATGGCCAAGGTTCGATTTTCGGTTTGGAAACATAATTCTAAAGGCTCTCTTTTCTATAGATTTTAACTTAGAAGATAAATACTCTAGGATGTCTTGGTAAACTGCGACAGCATAAGCTTCCTTTCTGTAGCATACCAGATTTGTTTGTCTTCAAAATAGAATTACCAGCTCAGAAACACAAAATAGATCACAACAGATGAAGACCTACCGGCATAAGTGGTTCGGGACCAGCTGGTCCCTGATCACCCTTTGGACCGGGTAGACCGGGCGCTCCCGGGAGTCCAGCAGCACCAGGAGCTCCCTGCTCACCGGGATCACCTTTCTCACCGGGCATACCAGGAGGACCAGGAGGCCCGGGTGGTCCGGGGGCACCGGTGGCTCCTGGAGCACCATCCTCACCAACATGTCCTGCTGGACCAGGAGGGCCGGAAATACCGGGTGACCCAGGCTCACCAGGAGGCCCAGGGGGTCCCGGAGGACCCGGCGGCCCATTTAGTCCTTTTAAAAAGAACCCTAAGGTGAGATTTTGCTCCAACAGCTGACTGACCATCAACTGATCGAGGAACGGTTGTGTGATTCTGTCACCAATTTTGGGCCAATCTGGTAATATTCGTTGCGAATTCTGAAACACAAACCAAATGATTAGTTTCCATTCATTGTCAACCAAACTGAATTAATCTAACACTATAAGGTACATAATGCAAGTCCTGATTTAAAAATGGTGTGAATTATGGATGCTTTAATTTGTTTTGTCAAAAAATGTAAGACTTGTTTAAGGGCTGAGTCTATTAAAAGCCTCTGTTTCTTTTTTTACCAAATATCCAATTCGTACCAGCAAAACATATTTGGCAGATTTTGTGATAGCGTAATTTAGTCAGAGTATAACGTTTTGTGCTTTATATTCTCTATTTCATAATTATATCTTAATTCATTTGATATTATGACATTTATAAGAGATTGTTTAATTTTTTTGTTGTAAGTGTGTAAAACTGCTTTTTGAAATAGCTTCTTGTTAAAGTTCTGATCTTCTAACCCTCTTCACCGACTAGGTCACTTCAAAGGTCAAATTACCATACTTCATAAAAATTATCAAATTAGTTTGTTGTTGGTAAAATCTTAATATGTTTTCTTAGACATTTTAAATAAATCCTTTTTATAAAATTGATATTTATTTTTTTTGCAAAGTTCCAGATAGCTTTTATCTCGTTGCATCGGCGTATGAAATGTCAAACAGTAGTTTACCTAAGCTATCAAAATTGATTTGAGCAAATCTGTTTTTTCGTATGTGACTAGTTTACAAGAACCTCTCTGAAAGGGGCTTACAAATACTGAGTTTCTTTTGCACTTTCAAACTATAAAAGCCATTTGAGATATTTCGAGTTTCTCTTTTAAGATTTGAAACGTACAAAGTTGTGTTTTTAGGATCACAAGTCTTCAGTCCTTATATTTGTTAGGAAAAGAACTGATTTATCATGAATTAGGATAAAGTTAGTAATTTATTCAAGCATGATAGAAATACTTTGCAATTCATTTTAGAGTCTTGAAAGGAAATATTTGATTAACTCTTCTATCTATACAGCAATCACTGGAAACGATGTGCTTTAAGACCATGAAAGAATTTTCCCCAGTGGTAATTTTTATGTACTTTATTATTTTGTATTAGGGTACAAAAGTCCGCCTTATATAACCTGAACATGGACTGCATGTTTTCCTTTCTTCTCTGGTACTCGCTTGTCTCGGCAGTTTCAATGGAGCATGAAATCACACAATTCTGTCACCAATGGTTTCTCGGTATAGCTCGGTTTAGCTTCTAAGTCAGTAGTCTCAAAGCATTGCTACATAGAATTGTTTTCTTAAGAATTCAAGATTTCTGTATCTGACAAACATAGTTTCTACGTCCGTTAGCGCATTGAGAAGGAATGGGAGGAAAGGCGTTGCTGGTACTACCCGCTATTGTTTACGTCAGGAAAGAAAATTTATTTAGAGGCAAAAATGCTATCCTACAATGCCATTTCAAAGCTCATTTTACCAAATATTCAAAACATACTTTTCACACATATCACTTTTTTCATTTTTCATATTTTACATTCATTTGTTCTAGGCCAGACCACGATTCACATGGTCAACTATTAATTGAAATGCTTGTCAACTTTGCACGAAGAATCGACCACAAATACTTAGAGTAGAACTGTCGAAAACTAAACCTAGAAAATAAAGCAGTTTTAAAAGAACGGTTTAAAGTATTTAAAAAACATAAATGTTCTTATGGTTTTTAAATCTCTGATGGAAACCTATTTTGTTTCCATTACTAAATAAATCTCGCATAAATAAAATATACAAACATCTTGGATGTACAAGGAAAAAATAGACAAAATGCTCTTTACTTACCGAAAATTCTAGTAGACACGAGCCTACAAACACAAGTAGAAGGCCCGTACAGCCTCCTAAAAACCCCATAGCCTAAAACGAAGAAGAAAGGAAAACAAAGTATAGAGTTAATGAATACAGGACCAGCTGTTCTTCTTTTGACAACTCATTAATAATTACAAACCTGTAATTATCACGACCCTGCTTAGCTTTTACAAACGTAACTCTAGAATTTACAGCTTTAAATGACAGCTTTAGCAACAGAATTTAAGTAAAATTACAATAAAACAAAAAGCCGCTAACTTAAGTTAAGCTCTCACTAACTTGGTACTCTTAACTTTTAAATCAAAATTAAAATATGCCAGATCTAGTCTCGTTCAGCGAATTTTTCAAACTCAACCAAAGTCGTAATATATAAGCCATAATAGCTATAGTTAAAGGTATAATTTTAAAGTTATTTCAATTGCTTTGTTTAATGTAACGTTAAATTTGAGACCTCTTCTGCAGCTAAGCATAGGTGTGTCGGGTTGGGCCCATATCCCTGCTGAAGAGGTCATCAAAATATTGTAACGTAACTTGGTAATAAAACTAATATTATATTATATTAAATATATCGTGTGCAGTATTGAAGTTGATCTTCTCTTCACGAGGTGTTATAGTTGCTGTATTGTTCTGACACCACAACGATCCCACCCAGATCAACAAAAATTCTGTTGATAACTCCTGATTCCAGGACATGTTGTAATCATTGTCAAGGCTGTCCGCCAAAACACCACAATAAACCGCATTCCGTTGCATACACGATTTCCTTCACTAAACATTTGCAAGAGGACGAATGGAGCCTTGTGATCTCAAGCTAATTGGCTAGTCCATCACACGAACAGTGGAAGACAGTGTCCTAGGCAGCTTAAGTCGAAGACTCCATTCGTCAGTGAACAAACTCCGTGATCGCTGAAGCAAGGCCAAGATATTTTTGGGCGTTTTTCCCCTGGCGCACCAAAGTTAACTGCATCAAATTTTACGTAGATTTTTTTCCCAGCGATTTCTTTGCTTAGCAATATGTAAACTAACCTGTGACAACGCTCACAAAGTTGAGGGGAAAAAGTTGTCACTTGACTCCAAATCCGTTAGTGGTCTGACTCAATATGTTATCACAAATTGTTTCGATAATCCCACCAAACTCGAAACAGACATGCGCGTTCCCGCTAGCCAATCCACGTTTTGAGCTTGACGTGGCATTACGGGAGAACAAATTTTATTTTGTATGACGTAATGGGGCTCGACATGCTTATTTCTAGGCTATCCAATCAGGGGTCATGATGCCATAGTCCGTGAAGCTAAACAATGACTATGTCATGATCGAAAACGGTTCTTAGGTAATATTGATATAATTGGATTGCTATTTAATAATAAAACATTGTCTTCACTGAACATCCCTTCAAGAGTACAATAGGCCCAACGGTTTTAGACAAACCTGTCATTAGTTCACCAATCAGAACTGAAAGTAAAGCAAAACTGTGAATAAATCCTTTGTTTTTGTTTACAATTATTTTCTCTCAACTCACTACCCTTGGAAATTCTTCGATTTTTTTTTTTATCAGAATACCGCTCATTACGGTCAATACTTGCTTCAACTGTAGACTTGTCACGAAACACAAATAAATTTTTATTGACTTACCCGCTCCGCGTATTCTTGTCTTTGATTTCTTTCCTAAGATTTCTTGACCGCTTGGCGAACGGTTTCACGATTAGAGGGGCTTTGATTTGTTGTAAGTTTGACCTATGACTTTGTTGATGAATAAAAAAACAACAGGTCATGCATGTGGACTTATTTATAACTTCAAGAAAACAACCTGGCAAAACAAAGAACAAATACACTCCTTAGAACAAAATAAAAAGATTAATCTGTCAGCTTTCTGATTAAGGTAACAACAACTTTGATTGAGACGATTTGATTGCCAATCCTAGCAGACAGACAACTACTTTTTTTCTTTTAATAGTGCATGAACAATTGTTCGTAAAAGATAAGTACTTGAATTTCAAAATGAAGATTTCTATTGACTTTTTTCATGGTGTACATTATTGAATCACGATTTAACTTTTCTCAGGGTCTCTAAACCATTAAATGCATTCTCACGTAATTTTAAGGAAACTCAGTACAAGTATAGGTCACTAAGCATGATTTTTTATCATTGCTCCCTATGCTGAAAGTATTTTTGAGATTTAATCAGTGGAGCAAAAAATTACTGTGGAGATTCAATGAAACTTTGAGTGGTTTCGATTTTGTGGTTGCTGCTCTTTATTTGTTTAAACTTTTAACCGAGGCTCAATCATCCGCAGCAGATCTTTACTCGGGGACGGCCTTTAAAGATTACAGTTTATATGAGTTTAAATCTATTCTTTAGTCGTTACAAAATAAGCAATCAATGCAACACGAACACAAGAAATATAATTATGTAGTGGAGTACACCAATAAATCACAAAACCCAAGTGGTTACTATAGCAACTTATTGGGTGTCAGTAGACTTAGGCCACACGGAGTCTTGTTTTCTAACAGGTATTTGCTTGAAATATATGTTATTGTAATATCGAAGTAATTTGTTTTCTAGAATGTTTTTGTTTGATTTAAGTGTACAGTTAAAATAAGCCAAACGATCTTTATTGTTTGAAAAATTAAAGCCTTCTTTCATAATTGCCAGCAGAGTTTTCGCTCAAATTACATTTCATTGATAGAGTGAGATTGACGTCGCTTTTATCAGTCACGAGTTTTTGCTCGTTCGTATTTCGTTTGTATTTCAGGTATGTTTATTACAATATTTAGTCCAAAATACACGACGAAAAATGAGCAACCTGCGAGTTGAATAAAAGCCCTGTTTCATCGTTTTGAAAAATTGTGGGAAAAGGTCGTGCGTTGCCCAAAAATACAAGCACTGTGATTAGTCAAAAGTATTTACAAGCAATGTGATTGGTCGAAAGTATTTACAAGCAATGTGATTGGTCGAAAGTATTTACAAGCAATGTGATTGGTCGAAAGTACTTATTTCAAGGTATTTACAGGGCTTTTTCACTGAACCGTTTTACCGTGAAGTGATAACAGGTTTGTATCTCTTTTTTGGGCACTGCTCAGTCCACGGGCTACGGGACACGTTCGATGACAACTGTGGAGTTCCTATAGCCGCCTATGCAAAAATGGCGGCGATTTTAATATTCTTTTGTTTTCATTCAAATTAGCCTTACCAGCCTCGTTTCTTTTGACTACACTACCCAGTCAGACACATCACAACTGACTCAATCACATCATAACTGTGTAGATACTTGGGCATGTAGGACAGCAAGCGCCACAAGGCGGTTTATTTCATTTGTCATTTACACAAGAACGTCGCTCTCCCCTAAGAATAGGTTTACATACTTGGTAAACTAATTTCCGAGGCAAATTCTGGGCACCTGCCGGATACG
>JAOCPT020320937.1:1164-13492 GCA_026546935.2 Palythoa grandiflora | reverse complement strand
GATGTGCTTAATGGTAGAGCGGTTTCTTATCCTTTGCAAAGATGGAAAGTGGGTGGTTTAGCAAGACAACCTAATGCTATACCCTTCTTTTTTGACTGATACTTTTTTTTTTATCATTAGGTCCGTCCTGATGAAGCCCTCTTCAACCCGACAATGGCTGAGGACTACATTTCAAAAGGGTTTTTATGCGGAGCACCCGTTATAAACTCTTTTGTACAAAACCACCCAAATATAATAGCTTTGCACGAATTGGCTCCTGATCTTGTGTATTTGCACGGACATTATAGAGATATACCAACCTCGGGCAGTACAAAACCTTTGACGCCCATACGGTGTGCATTTTGTTTTAGATATAATCTCAAAGGTCCGTATTTTAGAAAGCAAGATACAAACTTTTTTCCCATTTGCACAGACTGTACCAATTTTGTTGAACAACGTATAGCTATGGAATAAAATTTATTTCCTGTATTTTGTTCTTTTTTTTTTTTGTTCTCGCTCATATATTTTCAGCATAGGGTTCATCCCTGGTTAGATAGTATAGTACTCTATACCATTCGCATTATACGCGGTTTTTTTTTTAATTAACGGCGTTTTTTAAGTTCGGTAGAAATACAGGACGTTGCAGGCCGAGTGAAAAAAAAAAAGTTGTAAACATCAAGTATTAGATAGCAACACTCACTCCCTTTGTAACCAAGGTTAACACTTTATTGAACAATACGTACGCTTGTATAAAAGTTAAATGCGTAAACCAAGTTTAGTTTTCATGATCGCTCTGACAACTTTTTCCGTCTTGTTTTTCTTCCCAGGTAGTTTTTCAATAGCTTTAATCATCTTGCGATCTGCCTTGTGTTTGTCTCTCAGTGACTTAGCATGCGAATAATCAATATCATGCTGCTTTGCAATGCGATCCAATCTGTTGATCCCTGGGTCTCCTCGTCTCAATCTTTTATCCAAGTGAGTTCCAGGCCCCATGTACTGGTACCCTGGCCAGTGAAATTCGATACCTGTTTTTCCTAGAGCTTTTTGTATATCCAAACGTCCCCCTTTTTGGCGTCTACGGGCTGTTCGTCGTTTTCCTCCCCTTTTCACCGTTCGCTTTTTTACTACCATTTTAAGTACGGTTTTCTCGAATTTCTTGTGACGATAGGGGACCTAGTTGTTTTTGCTCTCGCACCCTTTGTATTTTTTGCTCTGACCCCTCCCACAGCTCCTTTTATAATACTCGACAATAAGTTGTCTTCGTCCTCCTCCAATTTACGTTTCGGGCGAGATCTTGGTGTTGTGAGTGGAGTGGGGAAATGAGAAATGGGTGATTTTGGAGTAGGTATCTTACTCGGAACTAGTCGACGTCCCGGTTTTTCTATTGTCACAGGGGTTGGTGTTCTTTGTAGAGCAGTAAATGGTGGGGTTGGGGGTAATTGACGTCGTCTAGGATAGGCCTCCGTAGTTTTTACCATCTTATTCATCCATTTCTCCAAGGCACTAGTTACCAGCCCTTCATCCTCTTCATCGGGTCCTGTCCCTGTTGCAACACCTGCCATTGGTAATCCACGTAACCTTTTGGTCATACGAGCAAGTTCCGACGATACAGTTTTTACCTGCCGTACTTTTTTAGTAGGCGGTAATGCCTTATTAGTTAGCAAACGTTTTTTCTTTGAAGCCAGACGTGCAGCACTTTCCATAACAGGATTGGTCGATAGTTGACCTTTGTAAAAAGCAATGTCTTGAGGTAATTCATTTTTAGGGATAACAATCATTTCTTCCATTGTTTCAAATGACAGTGACACACGTTCCCCAAAGACTTCCAAAATCCACTACCACTTTGATTCAAGAGATGTTGCCTCCTTTTCTTAATGGAGTTTTTGCGTTTTCCAATCTCACGTAACACTGTTTTATAGCGTCGAAGCCTAGCCATCTGAGGGGGAGCTATATCAACTCTGTTTTTAAGCATATTAAGCACCAGTTCGCTCACGGCATTGATTTGTTTTCCGCTACCATATTGCAAAAGACGTTTACGCCTTGCGGGTGCACTTGCTGCCTCAAACAACATGCGCATGTAAGGTATCTCCTGAACTAACAGAGATGGAGACTTTTTCATCGTCTTCTTCTAGTTGCGTCTATTGCTTTTTTAACTCCGTATGACGCTGCACCACCCACAGCTCCTAGTGCTGCTGCCTTCGCTGCTGCTGTTAAGGCTGGTATAGCCAAAGCCAATAACGGAAAGATTCCTCCTTTTTGTTTTCTTTTACTAACACCACCACGTCTGCGTCGACGTGTTCCTCTAGCTCTCACTGGCTTTTTTGTTCTTTGGCGCCCTGCCATTCCGTTTTTAAAGGTTTTGTTTGAGTAATTGCGTATTTATACGCTCTACAGATTTTCCATCTATGAAAATAGTCACATTACCATGCTCTTTTACATAGCGTTTCGAAATTAGGTTGGGAATAGCTGGACAGAGATCAATAATTGTTTCATGGACACTCTCCATCTTTTCAGTTTCCTTTTCTATTTCTTCCTCGGTAGTAAGTGTTTGCGCGTTATGCAAGGCTTTAGCGTACGTCGTGTAGGCAAAGCGACTCATCTCCACAAGGGTGTCGTACCTTTTAAAATCAAGATAAACCTTTACCATTGTTCCAGCAATTGTCAAACCAGAGACAATTAGAGCATTCGTTACGATAGGTCCCACAATCACCCCTAATGCAACAAGTAATGCAGCCAACATGTTCCAAAAAAGTTTTTCTTTCTTTAGTTTAAGATAATGGGCTCTTCTACACCAATGGTGGGGCTGGTACAAGTCAATAAAGCCCTTAGCGATAATGCTAACGTCTTTCATTATGCTAACGTAGGCGTCCTCTTCCACGTACTACAACGTTCGGTCCTTTTCCTCTATACGGTCGGGGTAAGTTTCTGTCAGCTACACGGTTCCTTCCACGTAATACTTGGTGAACCCTACGAATTTCAGGTGGACCACCACCTTTATAGACCTTTGACTTTATAGAGCCTCGCCCAGCCTCCTTTTGACCTTTTTGAACTTGTCGTAGATACTTCTGAACTGATCGTCCATTCTGATCTAATTCCTCTACGTCTTGCCTCTTTCTCTTCTTTGAAACGAAAACACTACACCACGGTGTGTCACCGTCTTTTAAAATGTTTCTCCATACCCTATAGTCATTAGATGAATGAGGGTGGAGATCTAACACGAGGTAGCCGTACGGTTTAGCCGTGGCCTCTTCAAACGTCTCCATAACACCTTCCCATTGTCCTGGAAATGCTTGCATTAATAAACTGCGCAAAGCAACCTTATCCCTTGGATTGTTAAAAACGACTATGTAGTGAACGTTTCTTGAAATTTGTTTGGCATATTTACCGGGTGGAAAAAGGTCTTGGCAAAGGTACAGCACGGTGACGTTTCTCTGATGTGAATGTTTTGTAAAGAGATCTGCTACGAACTTATCTCGGCTACTTTCATCCATCAGATCATCTAAAACAAGGATTCCTCCTCCTTTTTTATCATACCATTGTTTCAAATCTTCAAGGGTTGGGACCCCTTCATGGAATATTATTCCGTCCCGTTTAGCCATAAGGTCAAAGAGGGGTTGTTTCGCACCGTAACAATAATGAATGTGCTTTGGCACCTCGGGAAAATGGCGTTTTGCATCGGATAGTAAACGACTTACAAATACTGTTTTACCTGATCCCGAGGGACCAGCGACCATTATTCCAGTAGGTGTACGAAACTTCATGACGTAAATCAAGAAATGACAAACATGGAGTTTTTTCACAGGCTATTTATTACATTGTGATACACATATTTTTTCATCCATCGTGCAATCTTAGCATCATTTGCTACATAATTAATATTACTGAACTGCTTTAGAAAGTCTTCAAGTGTACGTCCATTACTCTTTTCTATAAGATATTTCAGAGCGTAATGACCACACGTCATACTATTGACAGCTTGGAGACTTTTTCGATTCGTTTGAAGTATCTCCCAATGATCTTCGATCCATTGTGCCAAAGGGGAGCTTTCGTAGACTTCCATCGGTAAACCATAGCTATCCATCTTTTCGCAAACATCGTCATACGTCCAAAGGGCAATCCAGTGTCTCCCTGGTCCACTCTCTCGATCTGTATTCACTATGTATCCTCTAGGCATGCTTTTGATCGGATCTCTAGGTAGTCTATTGCATGGGAGAGCACCGCCCCAATAGGGTCTAAGGGATGGTGCTTTTTCAGCCAACGAATTTAATTGATCTGTACTTGTTGCAACAAATTCCATCTTCAGTTGTACGGATCATACAGCACTGACCCATTCGCATCGATTTCACACTTTGTTTCAAACTCCCCGTAAATGATCACTTTTATTGGGTGATCTTGGGCTTCACATCTGAAGTACAATCGCACGTCCCCTCTCTGCTGTGGGTTGAGTAGTTGCCCGTCAGGATCACCACTGGGTGTGTTGTCAAAGACAAAGAGGGTGCAGTTACCCGCGGTTCCCCACATCTCTTCCTTGACCATGGGCACTTCGCTCCTTTTAAGAAATCCCCCAGCCCTTAGGAAGCGGTAATAGCCTCGACGATCGGCTTGTTTATCATTTGGATTTAGTATGAGGGTTGGATAGGGGTATTCCTCTCCGTTGACATATTGCTTCATTGCTGACACTCCAAATTTTTCAAAACAAAAAGGGTGCCTTGCATAGGTGCCTGTGTTAGCATCTGGGTGAACAAGGCCAACAACCACCCTGTCAGGAACTCTTCCATTGAAAAGCTTATCCTTGTTAAACTCTGTCTGGCCCACACCTAGAGGGTAGGTGCTAATGCTGTGGGTAATTAATTGATACTGGACGGGTACTCGGCTGTTGTTTCGCGCAGTTTCAACTTTCTGAAACACTTCAGGGGCCATGACCAACTGGGTTAGGTAGAAGACACCCTTTATGTCTTCATAGGTCAGCCTTCCTTGTGCCCCAACACCATTGAGGAAAAAGGAGGGATTATTGAAATTAATAGTGAAGCGCTGCTCCACCCCTGGCACTAGCCATTTGTTCATGTGGAAGAGTTCATTGTCCGGTTTGATTTGAAACAAGATTTTAGCTCCTGCCAACGTTTCAGCTTTCATTGCCTTGGAAAGGAGGATCGATGCCTTCTGTGTATTACTTAGTCCTTTGAATTCATCGTGGTCTTCGTCAAACATGTTTGCCGTCATTTCACTAGGAAAATCTATCGCTGAATACCCTTTTGTTCTCTCAATACCTGGCCAGCCCTCCGTTGCTCCAAACACATCTCCTTCTTCATCTGTTATATTTAGCAAATAGGTTATGTACCACCCGTAGGAATACATATCCGAGGACGGGGTCATGAGGGTTCCGTTCCAGTGTATGCTCAGTTGTTTGATCATCGCATGGATGAGACCAGGCACAGGATGTAGTAAATTTGCATCCGTAATGTTTCCACCATTAGCAAGACGAAGCGTCACTTCAAATTCAAAATAAGATTGTCCTAGATCCACCCACGATTGAATAGGTGGAATTTCAAATGTCATGGGTGAAATCCCCTGACGACTTGGATAGTACGGTATCAACCGCCTCCCTGTTACTGTTGCATCAGTTTTTTCAATACTAAACACTTGAGCCTCAGGAGCGAGAGCATTACCCGATCCAGTTATTTTTTTAGCACCAATCATTCTAGTGTCTCCTCCTACGTCGTTTTCTCCCTTTACGACTAGCCCTTCGTGCAGTAGCTCTATTTATAAGACGGTCCAGAGGGCTATGGAAAGGTGACATCGCATAAGGAAAAAGTGCTCCCCCGCGCATCTTAAAACCTTTTAAATGATGTTGCATTACCCGTGTAATAGAGAGCGGTCCTCTTGTTCTCCTTGAAACGATCATAGTCCGAAGATATCTTTAGCTCGTTTTACAGTCCTCTTCTTAACCGCTTGCTTGCCCGCTTTCCTCAGTGTCTTATTTAATTTGGCTTTTGCACTTTTTGTAGCTGTCTTTTTAAAGGTGCTGACCGCTTTCTTAAGAACTTCGGGACCACCAATTGCTTGAACACTTGCCCTCCAAGCATCACGTACAACATCTTTGGCTGCTGGAATAACAAGCCCTTCGAGTCCATTACCCCGTTGTAACCCCAGCCGTCGTCTATAACTTGGGGACATGTATCGTCTAAGACTACCACCCTTCATCTTCTACATTTGAATATAGGAAGACAAGATGCTTCTCTTTTATACTGGTCTCTTCCGAAAATGAAGTGTGACAATCGTTGGAATCTGGTTCTTATTGTTGAAGGGGACGAGGGCGCCGCTGGTTTCCGAAACTTGCACTTTTATTGTTTCCATTGTATTCACACGGATCGGTATGTAATGGATATGCATCGGCTCGAAGTACCTTGTTCCCCTTCCATCAGTCATGTACTCGATTTCACGTAGAAGATCTGTAGTTGTCTGACCTACAACACTACTACCTGCAGCGTCTGAATAGATATGTAACGTTCTGTTACGTGTCCCGACGATTCTGCGATAGGCGGTGTTCACATTGTGAAAGATCCAGTTGACCTTAGAACTTAGTTCGAGGTGCTTGCCATGAACGTCCCAATATAATGTTGCAGGTTTTCCTGCAGCTGTGCCAAAGTATTTCTTTACAGGGTCGGTGGTGACAAAACTATTGTTGTGGAACCGGGTGGAAAGGTTGGGACCCAACTCGTATGCACCTTTTTTATCCCAATAAACTAGCCATCCCATTGCTATGGCAAAATCTTTATCGATTTCGATGAGAGGTAATTTTGAAAACTGATTACCGTCCATGAAGGTATTAGAGTTATCAATCAGAATGCTATTGTCTGGACCGTTGGAGATCCATTTGATATCTGGATGGAGAAGCCGACCGTCTGTAGCGGTGAAAAGGTTATCCGAATGCGCATTTCTAACTCTTTCCCTATTATATCGATCGATGATGGTTTGCCACATATGTTCACCGTCATTGATGATGGGCTGGTTGGAAAGGTTGTCAAGGGTAACAGAAACCCTATCACTAGACAATGCCCCTGTTGTAGCGTTGCGCAGAAGATACGTGCAAATAAAAAATGGCCCTTGGACAACGTGGCTAAGTTTTGTCGTGAAATCGGTCGGGGCGTCAGGTAGCGATATACTTGAAAGACCAACCTCCCAGTCATTACCCTTAAAGGTTAAGGCATTGGGTAAACGCACTTGAAAGTCTGCAGGTGTATTCTTAGAAAACTCGACACCTCCTGCGTCACTCGGTAAGGCAACATAAAAGTGTTCACTACTCGTCATCGCAACCGTTTGACGTTAACTCTGTCGATCCAACTGTCGTATTTCTTGGGCCAACCTTTCCAGCGTACGTAGAGTTTATTCTTACTACGTCTCAAAACTTTCTCTATCCTAAAAAGAGAGTCGTCATCGACATGCACTTTTTGTAGTTCTTCGGCATAGAACCGGCCCTCGAGTGGTGTTCCGTCAAATTCGTCTATTTTATAGGTAGTCACGCTACCAGGGATTACCCTGGCAATGACAAAGACCTCTTCTGTCCACTTAGGGAGATACCCCTTTTTAAAGCGGCGTGTCTTTTGAGCTAACCGAACACGATCTCCTTGAACCAAATGTTTTGAAGCAGTTACACCCAAGAAGTTTTTTCTTGAATGAGGAGTGCTGTTTCCTGAGCGTTTTCCAAACAAACGTTTCCACACAATGTCTTCATTCTTCGGTGCGACCTCATTGGGGGTCATTCCTATTGAGCGATGAAACGAATCATTGTAACTCTTGACTAAGTCCTGCACGATGTTTACCCAGCGAAGTGTGTTGGCTGCGGTGAAATAGCGGTACATTCTTTCTTTCAACGTCCTGTTGAAACGTTCGACAATGGCTGCCTTTGTATCTCCTTTCGTAGAAAACAGGTGTATGTTGTGTTCACGTACCAATTTTTGAAACGTTGCATTATAAAACTCTTTGCCTTGATCGGTTTGCAATTGAACAGGGGTACGCCCAGCAGCTGTCTTGATGATGTCTGAAAACCCCTTAGAAAGACTAGTACCTGTCTTATCTTTGAGCGCTGCTACCCAGGCTTTTTTCGATAAAACATCAATCACTGTCAACAAATACTTGTAACCGCTGTTGTAACGTTTCAATTTTTGCATGTCCACCAGATCTGCAACCCACTGATGATCGATCCCAAAGACCATCACCGGGAGGGTTGGAAAGCGATGACGTACAGGTTTGTGTAATGTATAGGCTAAATTTTTTTGCAATTCTTTTCGAACAGTTTTCAGGGGCTTTTGAAGTGCGCGGGCAAATCGACTGACTCCTGAGAGGGCACCGGTCTGTTTTGGATCTCCATAAAGGCTCGAAAGAGTCTTATCATCCATAGTCCAATCACCTTTCTTGCTAAGGTTCTCACGCGGAATATTTTGTCTGGATAACGTTGTTTCAACTCTTTATAGATGGCAAACGCTTCTTCCGGAGAGGTACGGTAGCGATAAAGTAGCCAGGTCCAATAGGTACAAAACCTCCCCCAATTATACTTCACCCCCCTGTCTATATCTTCTTCTAATAAATCCTCAAAAGTTTTCAGGGGGTCATCTAAACCGATGATTACATCTGCCCCTACCCAAACTACAACTTTAGTGAACGCCCAAAAATGGACGCGGTCAAACAGGCTTATCTGGAATGAAGGAGGCGTTGTCATTGCACTGGGTTGGTTGAACAATGATGACTGACAGATGGGTGGTTCTCTTATAATCTATTTTAGCCAATAGAATATTATCCACGTGACATCACGTGACCGTGCTAAGTTTAACAAAAAAACAGACGATGCTCAACAATCGTCACTTCAAACAAGATGGCAGAGAGCAAACTACCTCCTACCCCATTTGACCGTGATTTGGCGCGCGAGATGGACCGCCAAAAAGCCCAAAAACAAAGGCGTAGTAAAGGCGGGAAACACACCCAGTTAACCGACCGCATGGCAATGCACGAGCCTTTGGCCGATCAGGTGACAATGTCCTTTGTTCCGCTCGGGAAAGAGAACTTTGAGAGCTCCTCTAAAATTGACGTACCAAAGACAACACCCTTGATTACACCGAGGACGCCCCCTGAGCCTGTCACAAGTAAAGTAACAGAGATCCAGTGTTTATGTCCGAGCGGTAATCACCCCAGAAAGGCCAAAACAAAAACGACCTCTTCAACGATTGGTTATAAGTTACCTGCAACAATGTCATCAACACCAGTTATCTCTTCGCAAGTGACAACTCAGACCGCTAGCTCGTCCATTATAAAACCGCCACAGCTCAAGCTCACCATCCCTGACACAAAAACACCGCAACCTCTTGGCCCATTGTTTAACCAACAACAGCAAAAACAACAACCACAACATGTGCCTCTACCCCCTCCACCGCAACAAGAACCATTTCAGAAAGATGTTCCTTCGTCGACCAGTGCTGAAGTTGACCTAAAAGAGTTATTGGAAAACCTACCATGTCTCGACCCTATGAGCACCGATGAAGTGTACCAAATGATGCAGAGTGAATTTCCTCTGGCTGAAGTGCGCTGTCCATTTCATGAGGTTATTTGTGAACACAAAATGTCCCCTAGAGATTTTGCTTATTGCAAATGCCCTGTGAAACGTTGCCCCTGGTTTGCAAGTGAAGCTGACGCTCGCGATTGGTCTAAAGCTCTCACGTCAGTGCTACACCCCAGCTATAAGTCTCTCCCGCGAGAAGATCTGACCAGTTCTATGCCGTCGCACTGCTACTGTGGAAAAAGCGTTTATGATACCGTGGCTCTTGGAAGAAGCAAGACAGCCAAAAATCCTGGTCGGTTTTACATCAGATGTAGAAAAGGTCTGTGCAATTTCTTTGCCTGGTTGGATATCTCTATGAAATTTAGTCACCGTAAAGCCTGGGGTTTTGATTATGGCGGAGAAGAATTGCTCCCGCAGTTCCCAAGGGTTAGTTACAACCGGCTTGTGGCAGCACAACCGCCGAGGGTTCGACCTGTACGACTGCACCCCTACGCACGGCCGCAGGAACCTGGTCAACGTCAACCTTATCCTCGATATTGAAGGATTTTACATTACCGAGCAAAAAATACACATTACAAATCTCGATAAAAAATAGTTTGTCATCCGCATGAGTACAAACTCAGAACTCAAGACCGCACCAAGGACTATAGACTTGTTTTTAATAAGAGAGTTTTAGATGTTAACACCCAGAAAAGCTACCCTTAAGGTGACATTGAAGGAACTGATATGTACATAGATCCTTAAACATTATTGTTATTAAACATTTTTTGAACAAAAGCATTTCTTTTTATTGTTTGTTTTGATTCATAAGCGAGATTTATACATATTCCTAGTACACATTGTCAGGGTTACACGAGCGTAATGTACATAAATTAGGGCGCTGCTCACGTCCAAGGCAGAACATGCCCGAGTCGTTGATTGTTTACGAACAATACGCTTTGAGAATTAATAAGCGTTGCACAAAAGCTCGCGTTCAACAGGATAATTATCACATTTGACGGTGAAATTATACCTCAACACTTTAAGAATTGAGCTGCTTTTTTAGCGGATTCATTCGAAAGACTAAAAATGGAATTTTTGTTAACACTTTGAGTTAGTTGGGCTAAACTCCAAGACACAGTGTTCTTTTGTTTTCCGTGTTGATTGCACAGAAATTGATTGTTTTGTTTCGGTAGTTTTGGGAAGATTTCGCATTTTAATAAGTTTGCAATGGTTGGATGCATTTTGGCATATTTAACTTTTGTAATGACAGAGTGACTTTGAACAATCTCGGTTTCTAAGGCAAAGTAAAACAACCAAGCATTTGTTTTTGATCGAAAATATTATTAATTGGTGTAAACTACTAAAAGATTTCACAAAACGTAGAAAAAAGGACAGCTTCGGTACGAAATTCATTCGTGGTAGGTTAACAAACAACATATTACAATGGAGCGGCATTTCATAAACGAACAAACTCATAAAGATTTAACACTCAATCTTTTTATTTTAATGATGCGTTTGTTTTCAATGTTGTTGAGCTTCAATAATCTGCCTGAATGAACTGACCGACGCATATCTTCACTCTCGCAGTAGCTAACTTGTTTTAGAACACACGAGTCAAATTCATTCGTTCATTCTCAATATTTTTTTTGTTTTGATGTTGTCCTCGGTTGTTAAGGACATGAAATCGTTGCTAAGGACACAGATCCCGGTATATTACTACTGATGCTTGAAGATATAGAAATATCCCGGAATACCTGCTGTGGCAAATGATTGAAGGCTCGATGCCATCGGAGCAGTAGCAAATTTATCGTGCCACACTTCCATAATCTGCTCTCGAATGGTTTCAGGTGTTTCTGGCACTCCATGTTTTGTGTATTGTTGTATAATGGCGGCTTTTACGTACTTGTTGTCATCTTTAGGCGTGTTGCGACTGGCGTTAATTACCCAATGAAACAGCTGCTTAGTGTAATGAGAGAGGGGGAAAGAAAGGCCAAACATCATAGTTGGAATTAAAGCTCCTTCGTTTGTGTTCATTCCAAATATTGAAGGCACTCGGTGAAAGTTCCCTTGACGAAGGAGGTTTCGCGGAATATCTGTGATATAAAGTCCATCAACAACTGGTGTCATGGTCACAAACGGCCACATTTCTTGCGACAGAACCCATAATTGGCCTTTAAGAATTTCTTCCGTTTTCTTGCTACGCATACAGTCGAAATTCTGATCTTTACGAGGACACTTCATGTAGTCAAGAAACTCGTATGATTTCGCTGTATCTTTCACTTTGATACAGGACTTATGCGAATCCGCTGCCCCGCTTTGTGCAATTGCACGATGAAAAAGATTTTTTGCTTGTGGTATAAGCATCAACAATGCAACGCTAATTGCACCAGCACTTTCACCAAATATGGTAACATTAGATGGATCCCCACCAAATTTGACAATATTTCTTTGAACCCATTTCAGAGCTTCAATCTGGTCCATCAAGCCAAAATTACCTTGTATGTCGGTTCCAGGAACATTCAAGAACCCAAGAATACCTAAGCGATATTGTATGCCTACAACTATGACGTCACCAAGCGTAGCAATGACGGCTGACAGTTCATCGGCAGGCGCTCCTCCAAAAATGAAACCCCCACCGTGAATAAAAACCATCACAGGAAGCTTGCTGTGTGGCTCAGCATAGGCAGGGCTAAACACGTTTAGGAAAAGACAATCTTCACTCGTAGACAAACCTGAAATGTGAAAAGTGGGACAAAAATGAACTCGGCGATTGAGATTAGAAGAAGGGGAGGGGGGGGGGGGGGTTTGAGAGAGTTG
>JAOCPT020320263.1:0-13497 GCA_026546935.2 Palythoa grandiflora | reverse complement strand
ATCAGAAAAGCGAGGGAATCAGACCCAAGCCAGACTGTTTACTGCCCTGAGTGTGGTGTGCCTGTGCATCTGACTTCGGGCTAAGTGTGCATAGGAGAAAAAGAAAGCACTGATCATCCTCTTCGACTTCGAAGAACTACAATGATGATGAGTATTAAATACTGACGACTATAAAACAATTAGAAAAAACCTGCAACGACTGTTCTCAGCAGTTCCTGTCACTTAGTGATTTCAATACTGACATGGGAAAGACAAAATAATCGATCCTTGCATGTGTTATCAACTATGAAGAACTACACGATGACTACCAATAATATAATTACAGGGACGAAACAGCCGCTTTGTTTCATTGTGGCTTGTACATGACAGGTATCGAAATGTGACCATTCCATGTATTCTTTTCACTGTGTGAAAATAAACCCCTCCCCCCCGACCCTCCCTTCTCCCGAAAGAGTCTTCTCTAGAATGCACGCGTGTTCTGTGATTACAGTTCTCATATTGGCAAGTCAACAATGTGGTTGTGTCTGCAATGTTTGTGTTGTGTGATTCTTGGAAATTAATTGTTGCCCCTGGTATTGTTACGTAACAATTTAGAAACTGTTCATTAAGATCTTATTAATTGCTTTAAGGTGTTTCGTGAGATATGTGTAAAGGGTTTTGACTCGAGGGTATACCAGACTGATCAGGTATTTTACTCAAGCAAGGATGGTGAAAAGATTCCCATGTTTATTGTACACAAAAAGGCAAGTACTGTAGTTTGTTCTTGGTTTAATAGTGTGATATAGCATTAAGGTACTGTAGCTTGTACTTGTATAGCGGTGTGATGCAGTATTTAACAATTATTCTTAGAAGTCGAGGTGAATATTCTAAACGCCACTATTCACCGAGAATGAAGAGAATAATTGTATTAGTATATACAAACGAGATGACCTCAAACTTGAACACAAATTTTCCGGGTTTTTATGTTTATTTTCTCCTATAATCCATGCATCCGCCAACAGTTGAGACTTTCATGCTTCAGCTCACGGTTGATTATGTTTGCAAAACTACCAAGTAATTACAGTTGACACAAAGAATCTCGACCAAAATGGAGATTTTTCATTGCATCATTCTTGACACTAACCGAAAAAGTGAAAAGGAAAGGCTGAAGTATTCTTGCTTTGAGCAAGGCAAAAATTGCGAAATTGTCTCCCGAAATTCGCTGGATTCGTACATCTTCAGGAAATGGCTGGTGGTGTATGTATTGCCTTATTTCTTCAGTCTTATGAAGCAACGTAGTCTCATTCAATCCGAAGAGTTTTGAACTGATAATTAATGAAAAGACTTGTTGTTTGGCTGGTTCCTCAAGTAGCGGTGATGGCCGGACATAAATGTAAGCATTGCTTGTATTTTGTAATACAACCGTCCTGTTTTGTAGCAGCACTTGAATAAAACATTTTCCAGCAAAACTTGTCAAGTTTCACATTTTTCATGTCCTCAGTGTAGGTTTCCAATTCGCTTTGTCACAAAACCAGTCCAAAAAGAGCTAGAAAGTGAATTACTGGTGTCTCATTTTGTAAACAAACACTGAAAGTAAAACGACTTGCATCGCTTTTAAACTTTGTTTCATCCAAATTCTAGGAATATTTATTCCTTCAAAGTTATTGTTTTGCCTTGGTAAACTCGAGTCCATATTTGATCCCTTTTTTGTGTTTTGTAGAATTAAATTCTTCTGAATTTACAAGATTTCAGCCCTGGAAACCATTGTCAATACCGGTCGTACCTGCCATTTTGTCACTGAACGTCACTCACATCTCGGGAGGTGGACATTGTCCAATAGCCTCAGATAGCGAATCAATCAGAATGTGTGTATCGCCAAGGTCACCGAGTTTGTATATACCAATATGTAATGTGCTACAGTTATTACTTTAGTCTTTACTTGATATATATAGTGGTTTGGTACAGTGGAAAGGTGCTGCAGATTGTACCTGAGTACTTGGTTTACTGGTGTGGTATATTGGTAAGGTACTGTAGCCAGGGTTCCCAGCCCATCAGGGAAACAGGGAAATCGGGGAAAATTATTTTACCTTTTTCCAGTCAGGGAAAATTCAAGGAATTCTGATTGGCCCAAAAAGTAGTCAGTCTGAAATTAAAGTTGAAACTGGCGCCTTTAACATAGTGTGCTACGATTCAATGATGTATACTTGGATTAACCTCTGTCTGCATAAGGTAGATTGTACTTAGCAAACTGGTGTGGTATATTGGTAAGGTACTGTAGTTAGTACTTGGTATACTGGTGTGGTATATTGGTAAGGTACGTAGCTTGTACTTAGTATACTAGTGTGGTATATTGTTAAGGTACTGTAGTTAGTACTTGGTATACTGGTGTGGTAAATGGTAAGGTACTGTAGTTAGTAATTGATATACTGGTGTGGTATATTGGTAAGGTACTGTAGTTAGTACTTGGTATACTGGCGTGGTATAGTGGTAAAATACAGTCATTGTATAGTATACTGCAGCTGGTGTGGTAAATGGTAAGGTACTGTAGTTAGTACGTGGTATACTTGTGTGGTATTGTGGTAAGGTACTGTAGCTTGTACTTAGTATACAGGTGTGGTATATTGGCAAGATACTGTAGTTAGTACTTGGTATACTGATGTGGTATAGTGGTAAGGTACTGTAGCTTCTATTTAGTAAAGTAGTGTAGTGCAGTGGTAGGGTACTGTTGATTTTACTCGATATAGTGGTCTGTTGTGTGAAGACACTGTTAGAGATATTGTTGTTTGTACTTTGTACGGAGTTACATGGTATATGCTGCATCTGTATATCCAAATATCTAGACACATAGTATAACCATGTTGATACAGTACTCTAGCACGGTCCTTAATTTAACTTCTCTGATGAACTGTTTCTCGATAGGGTCTAATCCAAGATGGCAGCCATCCCGTGTTCTTGTATGGCTATGGCGGCTTCAACATATCAATCACTCCCGGCTTTAGTGTATCACGGCTTGTTTTTATGCAGCATCTCGGGGGAATAATTGCGATTCCAAACATCAGGGGTGGCGGGTAGGTGTAATTTCAAAACCCTTACGTGATTTACAAAAATTATCTCATTGTTTAATAATGTAAAATAATTTGTTTTTCAAATGTTCTTAAAGATTTTTATATGAAGTGGTGCAGCACCGTGAATATTGCATAAACGCACATTTTTACTAGATCAAGTTCTGACTCAGACTGACATCGCTGTCAGCGGTTATATATTTTTTGTTGTGGTTCAATTCCAACTTTGGTTCAAACTGTTATTTCCTTTGTTATAGGGTGTGGAAATATGTGATAATAAGTTTGAAACAATAGAAAATACAGTTTGAACCAAAGTTAAATTTGCACCACAAAAAAATAACAGATAAGTGCTGGTGGTTGACATCCTAAATTTGAACCACAATAAAAATACTTGAAAAATGTAGTTCTACTTTGCAGTTTAATAAGAAGTTCTTGCATGCTGTACGCAAAAGAGAATTTGATGCCTTTTTAGATTCATGCGCATTTTTTAGACAGCTTTACAGTTGTAACGGCTGGGTTAAAACTTTTCAATCGATGTTTGCCAAGTTATTGTATACTGGAAAGTTCCAGATTAAAACCCAGGACTTGTACATATTGATAAGCTATTTAAATTGGTGGGAGTAAACTAAAGAGGACTTATGGCGGGGTGGTCGGAGCTTTAATCAACAGTTTTACCGTATTTTGACATTTTAAGAAACGGTTTTAACTTTTGTTTTGTTTTATTTTATTTTATTTATTTATTTATTTATTAAAATGGTTTGACTCCTAGAATAATAGTTTTCAAAAACATTTTTTACTCCTAGTGAGTACGGCGAGACATGGCACAAGGCTGGCTGCTTTGACAAAAAACAGAATGTGTTTGACGACTTCCAGTATGCAGCCAGATACTTGGTTGATCAGAATTACACAACTGCGCAAAGGTAATAAAATTTTTATATGGCGATCTTCTTCTATTTTATCTGTTATTTTTGTAAGGTGAATAAAATAGTCAATTGTAGACACAACATGAATTTTTCACTGAGATGTATGGTATATCTATATTGGCAGCACAGTACAAAAATCATAGTGAAATTGATAACATTCTGTTTAGGGTCGAAATTAAGAGTAGCTCTATTTTCTATGCAAAACAAAACAATGCTTAGCTTTCTACTTCAGAAAATTACTTTGTTCGCGTTATTCACTTTAAACAATTTTCGTTCAATTTGTGTTGCTGTTAGTGTTTCTAGTTAAGGATTCTTTAAACAGATGTTTTAATTCTCCCAAAGTTGGTAAAATGAGTAACAGCTTCTGCTGGGGGCTAACCTGCGATGGATTAGTGTCCCGTCCAGGGGAAGTCAATGACTACCATCCGCTTAACACTACAGAAACCAGACACAAGCACCGGCTCCAACGGGTCACTTAGGCTCGTTAGAATTATATAAAAAGTAGTTAAAATTTAAAGAACTAGACTATCATAATTGCAAGTAATAAAAGGTGTTATCTAAAATTAAACGTGAAAAAAAAGAAATAAGTATTAAGTATTTATTGTTGTATCCAAAATATGACTCAAAAAGTTTACAAGTTAACCTTAAGTGATGCATGAAATTTTCTTTCAGAATAACGATTTGTGGTGGCTCAAATGGCGGCCTTCTTGTTGGCGCATGCGTAAACCAGGCCCCTGAACTGTTTGGATGTGCTATTGCACAAGTTGGGTGAGCCGAATCTTGTTGTTTTTAACGTTTTGTGAAATTTACGATATCTGTTCTCTCGCGTGTAGCATTAGAGAATTCCTTGTACACGTGCGTTTGAGTTTGCTTCAATCGCAAACAATACTTCTGTTTTCGACTTCTTAAAAAAGGGGCAAATAATTATTTGTTCAAAACAGATAAATTTATAGTGATATTGCGCAATCTGTATGAAAGATACAAAAATAATCTTAGCGTAAAAAATTGTTATTAAGAACTCCAACACTTTCATGGACTTGGAGAGTAACCGGAAGTTCAGACTATGCATTGTGGGTAGTGAATAAATGTGTTTACAATGCGTCCCGTGGAGGGTATGTTGTGATAAATAAAGGGGTCCAGTGATTACCCTGTGGAGAAGTGGCTTTATTTGTTTTAACAAATTACAAAACTGTCTTCAGTAGAAATAATGGACACTGAAAACAGTGGCTCAAGATCTGCGCTTTGATCGAATTTGGTGCTTGATAGCCAAGGGATTGGCATCCAACTGCGGTCAAGCTTCAACATTGACGCTGCTGATCGGCTAAGATGCATTTATATTGTTACACGTTTTGCATTATCCACTCTAACATCCGCTTCAGTACCTCGTCTTCATGATCTTAAAGCATGCTTCAATATGTTACTTTCACTGCGGTTAAAACAATTTTCTTCACCAATTCGCGTTGAAATCAACAACTAATCAGTGTGAGGAAATACGATATTGAAATGGAAACATTTTTCTCTTTGCAGAGTCATGGATATGTTAAAATTTCATAAATTCACCATTGGCCACGCATGGTAAGAAAAGAGGGACTTGAGGATCATTTACATTTTATCATTTATTCTTGATTTTTTGGTGATAAAGTAGATCCTCAATGCTTCTGTTAATGAATACAAAACCTGTTGATGTAGTTAGTTAAAGGTATGTGGTAGAAAAAGTGCTGTCACCTTATGTCCCCCAGAACCCCTCAGATTTGTAAAAAGCGAAAACATCTCTTAGTCTAACTACACAGTAAACAAGTGTTTATTTCTGAATAACCATCAACATACGTTTAAATTTACGGCCCTGAGCTGCCCCCACTGCAAAAAGATATTTTATCATTCTAACTAAATGTCGAGCCTAATGCTGATATTACACGAGACTATTTTTTGTGCGAGTTGTCACGAAATGCCATTACAAGACAATTTCCGCTAGCCTTTGCAGCATGTCACATCAGCCGTAATGGCTAAAATCGTTGTGAGACAAGGTTTGGACAACTTTGCTGAAAGTTAATTCCAGTTTCGCAAGTATCTCAGTTAAAAATTCCTTTTGCAGGAGCCATTGTGCCATGCAACACCCTTTCGCAACTTGTATTGCAATGGTGTTACAAGGCAAGTTGCACGAAAAGCTGCCCGGTGTAACATGATCTAAAATTTACTGTAAGGTCACTCAACAACAGGTTCTTTTTGTCAGTTGAAAAAATCTTGATGGCTTTTCCTCCATTCAGGAGTATAAACTATATAACGGTTTTACGCCCATATTATGGCTGACATTAGTGAGTGCAGGGTCCAGTTACATTTTATTCATGAGTTAGAATACAAAACAAATATTTTGTTTAGGACGTATGATGTCATCCTAAGATCATTTACTTTCCCGCTAAAATAATGAAATATTTACCGCAAAAAGGAGGGTAATTCCATCTTTACTTACAGTACTACCAAAGTTGCACACGTCGAGTGTTTACACCTTTCAGCTTTAGTATACTATATTATAAAATCTGATATTAATTCATTTCAGGACGACCGATTTCGGCTGTGCTGACAAAAAGGAAGACTTTGAATGGTTGATAAAGTACGTGTTCCATTAATTAGCTAAATATCAGTGAAACAATATAAACGAAAGTGACAAAATTTCTGCAAAGGACAGTCAGACACTTGAATAAATCTGAGAATGAAGATGAAACTGTATAAAAGAATGAGAATCGGGAATAGAAATAATAATGACGCTGCTGAAAGATTAATAATGAGAACCAAACGGATTAAGACAGAGAAACATTGAGAAATGAGAGTAAGATGAGACTGCATGCCAAACATGTTTGAATGACAACTTGAGCAGAACTCGCCGAGTTTAGGAATGAAACACGACATTATGAATGTAAATGAGAATGAAAACAAGAAAGAAACTAAGGCTAGTAGACTTGAAGTGTAGCTATATATCCGTCGCACTAAGAGGTAATGGACTAGGGTTCCAGCCCATGGAATCAACATATAACTGATATTAAGTCTCGTTTCAAGAAAGGAAAAAAATATATATGAAGTTTTCAAGGAGCACTCAAGGAGTTGATGGTGATTTTTCAACGTTTCTTGTCAGTGGTATGATGTTATAAACCCTGCTTTCTGTGAAAAGTTACAAACGTCATTTAAAGCGATATTGCAAGAAAGAAACTTTCTTTATTTGTAGTCATGCCTGTTTTTAAAAGAAGGATACTAGTTAGCAAAGCACTTACGACACAGGAATGTTGTATTGTCACACTAAGTTATTCCGTTGGGTTAAAATTCAAGAAGTCTGAGCTGCGTTTCTCAAGTTTAATAGCTTTTCAAGCGCCATTGAAAAAGAGAATCGGATTTAAGGAGTTTAAGGGGAAGCACAGACCAGCAATCTTTAGTTATTTTGGTGTCATTTTGGCATTAAACCACTTTTAACGGCTCTTTTCTGCCTTCTAACCATGGGCCGGTGACATTTTTTTGTTCGCTGTAGAGAAACAAACTCGTGACTTGCAATCTCCTATTGGCTGTTGCAGATATTCTCCTCTCCACAACATTCGTACCCCACCAAATGGTGCCCAGTATCCAGCAATGTTGCTGTTGACCGCTGATCATGATGATCGTGTTGTCCCCCTTCATTCTCTGAAGTTCATTGCTGAAGTGCAACACGTACTTGGCAACAACCAGAACCAGGTATCACGTTTTAACTGCAAACTGATTGCAATATTTTTGGAAAAATTTCCTTGTCGTAGCGTACTTCGGGCATTCTGGTGGCCATAAAATTCCTAAAAATCCCTAATTATTTCTACGTGCCCTAAAAAGCCCTATTTCAATGGCAGTTGTTTGAGTTTTTTCTAAAAATCCCTTCTTTTTTCGGTTTTGTGATCATGTTTTAGTGCGGCTATTAAAATTGCTTGATATAGAATTTGCATCTATGAACTAATTCTAAAGAAGATCCTTCAATTCCTTTTACTGTATAAACACAACGTCTATGCCAGTCAGTGGCGTCAGATCTCTAATATTCAATCGATATCAGTCGTTTATTGACAAGAATTGCACAATCTTTATCAAGTCTCAGTCATTGTCTTTTTCATTAATAAATTTTCATTGGAGTATGTTTCTATTTGAATATCAGTGAGAGAAATGTAAGCAGTGTTGTTTTTCTACATAAAAGCCCTAATATTGTTACAAGCCGGCCAGAATGCCTGGTACGTCCATACCCATTGGTAAGTTGTGTTTTATATTCAACTGTACCATGTATTAAGACCAGAATGCATGGTACGTCCATACCCATCGGTACGTTATGTTTTATATTCAACTGTACCATATATTAAGGCCAGAATGCATGATACTTCCATACCCATTGGTAAGTTGTGTTTTATATTCAACTGTACCATGTATTAAGACCAGAATGCCTGGTACGTCCATACCCTTGGTAAGTTGTGTTTTATATCCAACTGCACCATGTATTAAGGGGAGAAACAAAAATTTTGTGCAAATTTTTATTCATACTCAAATTCTGGTTCCATTACTTTACGGTACATACTAACCTTTTTTCAATTAACTGCTTGTATTTCACAAATTTAGAATTCCATGTACTAAGAGGTGTTTTTACTGCACGCTTCTTGGGAAATTAAGCTACTCTTTTTACCAGCCTAAGTGGCCCATTGGAGCCGGCGCATATTTCTATAGTGTTTTGCAGATGAGAGTCGTTGACTTCCCCTGGACGGGACACTAATCCATCGCACGTTAGCCCCCAGCAGAAGCTATTACTCTTTTTACTGACTTCATAAGGATGGAAAGCTGACTGTCAGCTTTGTCAGAAAGAAGGTCAAACAGATGTTTAACTCTTGGTAGAACCTGGTAATTGAATGGCAGAGATCTTGCCACTGGATTTCTAAAAGGACCACGAGTGGCAGGGATTAAAACTCACGTGCTTACTCCTCTTCTCAGGTGAATCCTCTGTTGATCCGTATAGACGTCAAGGCAGGCCATGGATATGGGAAACCAACAGCAAAAATCGTAAGTTGACTAAAATTTACTTTAAAAAAAGCCTGGAAATTAACTCCTTTTCAAATTACTTTCAAAATGTGGTAAAATAAAATCGACAACAAAATTTTGCTTTTTTTTTGCGACTTCTGTAATTGTTGACATTTTTCTCTGATTCCCTGGGGAAACTGTTTTTGGTGTTATTACAGGAAATGAGTTAGGATCTCAACCTTCAAGAATTGTGATGCATGTTTAATTAAAATTACTCTGGTAAAGGATTTTTGTCAACTTTAGACGGAAGTTACTTGTTATCTTAACGGACTTCCTCTCAAAAACTCCTTGGGACTAATTCCGAGTTTGAAAATGGCAACTATGATAACTTGCTACAATGGATTCTTCAACCCACTAAAAATCAAATGGGTTGAACCTCAAACTGCTAGTGGGTTGAGAACGCAATGGTTTTTGCAGCGAGCGAACAGCATCACTAATCATAACAAGCTTCCAGTAGGCTTGGTCGCGACTAAAATAGCCAGTTCTAAACGAATTTTGGACTGGTAAGCTGGCTGTCTTGCTATAGATGATTTTGTGAACACGCTGTACGTTGATTCAGCGGAGGCCAACCTATAATTTATTCATAGGCGTTGGACAAAGTGTGCCTCACTGACCGCATGCTTTTTGGACGAGACGTAAATAGTTATCGTGTTGAAAATGATTTGCTGTTTTGGTCGACGAAAGTGATGAACCTCAAACAATTTTACAATGTCAAATGATTGAATTGTTACTGGAAGTATTCATCAAGGTGAATGTCATTTCATCAACGAATCTAGAGGAAAGCAATGTGCTTTTACGAGTCTCATGTACAAACTCGTGTCGTACACAAGCGATCAGATTTTGGTACCTAAAAACCTTTGTCGACCAAAGCATTCCAAATACAGAAACACTGCCCCTGACTTATCTACCCATTCGAGTACTTTGTACAACATTATTGCTGAATTATTTGCCGCCCATTGTAGCGGGTTGGCTTAAAGTGGGTTGGTGAACCCGTTGTAGTTGGTTGTGACCCTAGTATATACAAAAAAAAATAGTGTTCTCAACTCACTGTAGTAGGTTGAGACTCCATTTTGCCATAAGAAACAGCATAGCAACGTTTATGTGAACAACACCCCCCCCCCCCCCTTCCTCCCCAATGAGAAACTCCACACTCGTTTATCGAATTTTTGATTATCCCATATACAAGTCCCAGTCAAGTAAACCAACTTTCAGTGACTGTGGAGTTGTTAGTATTGGGAATAGTTTAGAAGCACGGAATAACTCATTAAAATCACGCGACAAAATGCATTTATTACAGTTTTTTTAAAATCTGATTCTCCATTGAAGTAAAATAATTTAAGAATTAAGGCATAAAAATACAATTGATAATTGTATTTCTATGCCTTAATTTTTAAATTACAGTTTTTTGTCTTATCATTATATCTTCATTTTGCAGAAAAACACCGATAGTATATTTTTATTATGCAAATGATTTGTTTCCTCGAATATGTTTTGAATTTATAAAGCAAAAACTAATTATTGAAACCTGCCACGATGCTTGCTTTCAGAAACGTCAAAACTCCGAGTCTCCCCACCCCACCACAAACGCCACTATGATGTAAAGTCAAAATGTGACGCTTCCTCATCCCTACGTTTTTTTCGCAGCTGCCTTGGCAATTATTCGGGATTAATTCATATACAGTCGAACCTCTATTAAGCGGCACCGTACTGAGCGGTCACCCTCTATTAAGAGGTCATTTATCAAAGTCCCAAATTTTTCTTCACATGTTTACTGTAACTTAAACCCCTATTAAGAGGTCACCTCTATTAAACGGTCGTGATCACCATTATAAAAGTCCCAAGTTACTTATCTTATTGTATTTGACCTCTGTTAAACAGTCACCCAGTATGCTTTATTGAGAATTTTGTTAAACATGTTGACAGAATAATTTGATAAGTAGACATATCAGGCATTCAAGTAATTGGTTTAAAACAAAACTGTAGTGTCAGTGGAGATAAGTATCTGCCAATGATAAGTTAATCTGCTTGTATGGGTCCCTTCACTGCAAATTCCTCTTTTATCAATTTCCGCTGAAGCCAGAGAGAAGAAAATCTGTCACCCTCACATTTGATCTCTAGTCCAAAACCACCACCTATGTTGATTCGTTTCCCCTTGATTACAAGTTTACCAGTGTTCGTAGGCCTCTTTAGAAATTTGTTCATCCAAGCGCTGAAGGGGTGGAAAACAGGCCAAGCAGAGAAATACGTGGGCGTTCTTTGTAAATGCCGCCGGAGGTAAGGAGGACCCAATTATAATAGGCAAGTCCGCAAAATCATGCTGCTTAAAAACATGAAGGATATTAGCCGTCCCTATTTCGAACCCCAAAGCATGGATGAAGTCTGAAATCATGGAAGAAGTGCTGACTAAGCTGAATGAGAAGTTGAAGAGAAAAAGGCAGAAAATAAACAATGCTACCTGTCACCCCCAGCACCTTGCCGATGATATTTTTTCCAACATCACCATCAAGTTTCTTCCGAAGAACACCACATCTAAGACCCAACCCCTCGATGTTGGTATCATTGCTAACTGGAAGGTCAAGTACAAGAAGAAACTCCTAAGATACGTTTGCTCGAAGGTAGACGGAGTGAAGAATGCTAGCACGATTGTCAAGTCCATAAATATTTCTATGGCAATAGAATGGGGGAAACAGGCGTGGAATGAGGTGGCACCCGATACCATCATCAAGTGCTTTAAAAAAACAAAATGTACCCTCAGGAAGAAGAAGAGGAGGACGACCCTTTTGAAGGCGAAGATGAGTTCCCAGCGCTGCAACAGTTACTAGAGAAGAGGTTATGCTGGCGATGCAAGCGCAGTAATTTCCGATGAAGAGGAAATAGCTGTGTGTGCGGGATTCGTGGATGACTTGGACCCCAACTGGAGAGAAAACCTGAGGGAGCAGATTCTTGAAGAACCCGAGGTCCTGCCTGAGAATAGCGAAAATGACGAGTTTGACCGCGATCTAATGCAGCCCGTCATCAAGACGCTGTCACAAGCGGAGAATCTCACTGAACAGCTCCAGGACTTCCCACATTTCAATGGCCATGACCAGCTATCGCTGGCTTTGAACAAATTTAACGACTTAATTGCTTCACGACCTAAAAATCTCCCATAAGACACAGTCAAGCATAACTGATTTTTTCTCATATGGTGTCATAAATGTAGTGCTCCTCGGTTTCAATAACTAAGCATTAACAGCACTATCGCAACGTTCCGATTTTAGATTTTGTGGGATAAAGTGAGACTACACTAGGGTTTGATACAGGACGTCTATTTTGCGTTTAGTTACGTATAATCTTTATATGGATTTAATTGTTAATGTTGTGAGTAATGTAGATTTGGTGATTTATAAACATTGTGTACTGTGTATTTTTGGTCAAATGTTGGGATAAACCCTAAACCTCTTTTGAACGGTCAACCTCTACTTAGCGGACAGTAAGCTAAGTCCCCAGGGTGACCGCTTAATAGAGGTTCGACTGTACTACTAAAACTACTATTACTACTACTGCTAAGACCACTACTTTTATTACAACCATTATACTAGTGTTACTGTCGTTGTCACTATCATTACGACTATTACTGTTACTATTACTACTACAAGCTACTACTACTACTACATTTTAATATAATTACTAATTAATGCGTTTTTCATCGTCGAATCGTCAGGGCTAACGTGTTCTCCACGAGAAGTCAAGGTATCAAGGTTAACGAAAGAGAACGTCATTTCAACTGCAATAAGAGTTACCTGGAAACCACCACTTCAAGTGAATGGCAGTATCCATGGTTACACAGTAATGTACACGCTAACGGACAAGTCAGACAGTAACCACACGTTATCAACCGGTCCTCAAGCTACTTCAGCAAATATCCACAATCTTTTGTTTTATACAAATTACACTATCTACGTCAGGGCACAAACAGATCTTGGAAATGGTACATGGAGCTCTCCAGTCATTTATTGGACTCCCGAAGGAAGTATGCCTTTAAAGTTTTGAATTTCTTAATAATTTCAATTATTTGAAACCTGTGATCTCCGTAAAACTTCATACGCTTTCTCTAATATACGCAGCAAAAATAATCTTGAAAAGAAAATATCAAAAATTCAGGCCCAAGAAATATTAAGCACAAACATAGCCAAACTAATGTGGTACAAGAGTGCTTTTTTGAGCAGTAAAGTCTGAAACCTATATAGTGTGTTACAAGAGTGCTTTTAATAATAAGAAGAAGAAGAAGAAGAAGAAGAAGAAGAAGAACAATAACAATAACAATAACAATAATAATAATAATAATAATAATAATAATAAAAAGCAACTAAGACACTACAAAGACACCAAGCTTTGAGATGAATTCTAACAAACATAATAATAATAATAATAAGCGTTTATTGTGGAAATACACTTAGCTATAAAGCTAGTTTACAGGTATTCCACAGCCA
>JAOCPT020319496.1:0-13498 GCA_026546935.2 Palythoa grandiflora | reverse complement strand
AACTTTTAAAAAAATGTCAGGACGCACAAAGCAAACAAGTAATGCAAAAGCTAAAACGAATTGCTTTTTTTGGTCCGATGGCGAAGCGTAGTTGTTTCTATAAGTACTACAACTGATTACAAATGGAAGCGGAAATGAAGAACATTGATTGAACCTTGTCAAAGCAAATACCAAGATATACACGAGAAGTTTATTAAAGAAGCAAGTAAAAGCACTCGGGAAGATAAATTTATCACATGGCAAAATGACGCCAGCGTATTCGAAAAGCTCCGGATACAAAAAGTTCTCCCTCCACACTAATACAAAAAAGTTTCGTTTTCAAATTGTTTCACTCTGTAGAGCGTTTTCAAAAAGTTCCGTTTTCGCGAATCTTTTTATGCGGATACAAGCGTTGTAGTGTGGACCGAAGGCCTAACCGTAACAATAAAGTTAAAATTTATCCGGCATAGTGTGGACGGGGCCTTAACAATAAATTCGCTTCACATGATTACAAAATTTCTACTTTTCCTACAGACCCTTTTTGTGAAACATACCTCTGTTTGCCAGTTGAGTCATTTGGAGATAATCAGTTCTATTTTCAGTTTCGCTGCGCGGCGCTATTGTCGCGAGCAGACCTTGGCTCGACCAATCACGAAGCAGTATTTATCACATGATGACATTACAAGAATCAAGATGGCAGCCACAGGAGAGAAATTTTTTTCAGCGACAGCGGTCATAGCTTCGCGGCTCGTGTGTGGCAACTTTGCAACCCGACCAATTGTGGCAGACAAAAAAACTTAGGACTCTTCCGATAAAAAATTAATTCGTGTGTAGCGGGTTTTGTGAACGAGAGGAAAGATTCCAAAGATTGGTCTCAAGTGGAAACGAGAGACAATACATACACCTCCATTATACTGTGTTATCTTCACTTAAGATTAACTTACTAATTAAAATCAATTAATTAAAATCAATATAACGCATAATAAAAATTCCCGGTTTCTCATCATTTGAAAATAGCTGCCACATTTAACGGCTGTTTCTTATTTCAAAATATAAAAATTGTTTGGGAAATTGGTTTATTTTTGTCACTCTGCTTTTTGTAGTAAGGCAAACCGAAATAACTGATCGTTTGCTAGTTTTTCTAGATCCTCAGTAAGTGCAGCAGCCAAAAAATCCTCCGTATTTACATTTTCAAAAACATTTATGAAGAAAAATCGGAAATTCTTATTTGGCCTAAAGGAAGAAGCATCTCAGTATTGTTTTGTTTTTTATATACCATGCAGAACTGCAGAACGAATACTAATCCGATAAAATACATGCACCACGAATCTAGAATGTAATTTAGGAATGATTCAAGAAACAAAAATCTGTATGAAATGCGATATTTCGTTGTTTAATGCAACACTCATAATCAGGCAATGATGAGAGATGCACAATTATCATAGAAAAGAGTACACCCTTTTCTTGATAAGAACAACTTTATAAGAACAACGAGGCTCAAATTTGCAAAAATTTAAGAACAATTTAAGAACAAGCTCAGGCGAGGCTTGAGGAAAGTTTTTGTGGTAGAAAATTGACTAAAACCTAGCGATAGAGCATAAAACATAAAAAGATTCACTATAAAAACTGGTCAACAAACAATGAAGGTAGTTCGCCTCTAAATTCAAACGTACAATACATTTGTGGCGCAAGTCATTTCATTTTCCAAAAGCTTGTTTTATTTTTTCTTCATTAAAAACCGCTAACAGAAATAAAAACAAATTAAGAACAAATTTAGGCTGAAATCGCCAAATAATTAAGAACAATGATCCTTGGCAAAATTTACAGGTTCTTATTAAAAAAAGCGTGAGGTGATGTTAAAACTATTGTAAATTCCCTGACGCCGTAAGATCTGAGTTCAATATAGGCGACTGGTATTTAACCAAAAGAACCTTAATTTTTAAATAAAGCCTATTCCAGTGTCCTGCTCATGCTCCTTTCTAAGACCATTGTACAAATCTCTCATCCTTTACTGATGATGTTGTTGCATTAAGCAACAAAATGTCGCGTGGATTATTGCTGAGGGAAGCCTCACATGTCGATTTTGCCCGCAAGAAATGTCAATTTTACGTTTCTCTCGAGACCCTCCCCCCACTTATCGTTAGAATAGAAACGTCAAAAATATTTATCGATACTAAAAACATTGTAAAAGTCTTAAGTTTAACAGAGAATACTTTCTACGGCTTTATTTAAGAGTTTCCATCAAAGTCATTTTTATATCAGTAAATACAAGCTTTTTTATAAGAATAATTAATTTTATAAGAACAACGAGGCTCAAATTTGCCAAAATTTAAGAACAATCTAAGAACAAGCTCAGGCTAAGGCTTGATAACTAGGAAAGTTTTTATGGTAGAAAATTAATTAAAATTTAGCGATACAGCATAAAATATAAAAAGATTCACTGTAAAGACTGCTCAACAAACAGAGAAGGTAGTTCGCCTCAAAATTCAGCCGTACAATATATGTGGCGCAAGGCGTTTTATTTTTCAATGCCTTGTTTTATTTTGTTTTTTCCTCAATAAAAACCGCTCACAGAAATAAGAACAAATAAAGAACAAATTGAGGCTGAAATCGCCCAAAAATTAAGAACAATGAGCCTCAGCAAAATTTACTGGTTCTTATAAAAAAAACGCGTAGCTAAGGTATGTTTCCCCCTTGACAGTTTGGGAGTTTTTCTTAAGCTTGAGATCATATATATTGGTATTCTCAACAATGCTTAGTTTGTGTATTCTTGTATAATTTTGTGCTTATCCAAACTGTTGGGTTTCTTGTACTGCAGTTAGCATTTCACAGGTGCCCAGCTCTACTAAAGAAGCAGAAAAAGTTAATTTATCTTAAAATTTCTTGGCTGTCATTGCACTCTGTTGTAGGCGGCATGCAGAGAAACAAAAAACAACCGCTACTGTTCTTAAGAGCCTCCCTTTTATTCAAGGCTGCATGGAGTTTAACTGAATTCAATTGATGCTTGTCATACAGTGCCCCGCAGTGGCTTTCAAGGATTCTTTTAAAGTGGATTTTTGTTGAATGGTAATGATAAAAGTTTGAACAAAGAACGGTAATTCACATTATGGGGGACAAAAGCATTGTAACATATACTAAGCTACTAACTGGGTTTGCAGAAAAAATAAAGAGATGAATTAAGCTTTCACCAGCCTTTTATCACAGCCGCTAAACATCTGAGTCAGCTGCTTTTAGTAAAAAGAAAGTACAAGAGCAATTCGCTAAAAACAAATTTAAACGGTTTTGTTACTGTAATAAACTGCACTACAGGCTTTTTTTGCTAGAAACCAGTGCATGCCGCGGAATTTTGCGGAGGCTCGTTATTTTCAATTTTTTGGCGACTGCAGTCTGAAATTGTTCTTAATTTCTAGAGCGGTTTATTTTGAAGGACAAACAAAACAGAATTAGAAAATAAAATACCTTCCTTCTCACTGGGCACGCTGCACGCACGCATTGTACGGTTTAATACTTTTTTTAGGGAACCTTTTTGTTTTATGCGGTGTTGCTAAGTTTCTTTTAAGTTTCTAACTGAAAATCTTTCCTAGTGATGGCAAACATCAGCCTGGGCTTGTTTTCATTTTGATTGTGCCAAAGTGCACGCATAAATCTGCCGCGGAAAGTCGTGCTGTTTTGTGTTTTTCTAAACGCAGATTGCCTTTTGAGAGTTATGCTCGAAGAGCAAATTGTTGGGAGAAATCCCTTGTGCCTTGTTTTGACAAACATGATAAATTAAAGCACCTCAAACTAACTGTAAAGATTAGCTCTTTAAAATTAAACCATCAAATGATTTCTTTAAAAAAGACAAAAGATATCTGCTCAAAACCACGTTGAATGGATTAATTTAATTACACAAAACGTTTAAGCTACCTCGAAGCTGTTTTTAGCGCTGAAACTCACGAATTGATCGATTCCCTTAAGGCAAAAAATAATGTCTACATTGTCTTTTTTCTTAATTTCAAAAAATAAAGAAATTGTAAAATAAATTTTTACTTTTTAAGAGGTCTTATGAATCTTATTTTCATCAAGTAAATGATAACGTCCCCAAATTTCTTTTTTAGCGTGCGAAGTATTTGAATATTTAACAAACTAAATGTTTTAAAAAAACAGAAAACGAAAGTTCGTACTCACGTTTCCTTCCTACCAGCAAGGATACACCGCGTAAACTCATCAATCCGGATTTATCGGTTGCATTTATTTTATGATTGCTATAGATATCCCGCAGGTATAACAATTAGTCTCCCACAGGATTAATGCCTTTTTTAAAAAACTCCGCGGAGCCACTTTTAAAATACATTTTATGTTAATAAAAACAATTTCAAAAAAGGAAAATCCTTTCACGAGCCTAAGTGACTCATTGGAGCCGGTGCTTGTCTCCGCGGTTTTCTGTAGTGTGAAGCGACTTAAGAGGATGAGAGTCATTGACTCCCCCTGGACAGGACACTAATTCATCGCAGTTTAGCCCCCAGCAGAAGTTGGTACTCATTTTACCGACCTCATAAGAGTGAAAAGCTGACTTAACTTTGGCGGAAAAGGTCACACAAATGTTCAACACTCGGCTGAGACGGGGTTTGAGCCCAGGCCCTTGTGACTGGAAGGCAGAGACCTTAGGCACTGCGACTCGACTGCGTCTCGGGTTTTCACTGATCTTCTCTCGAATAGTCCCAAACGTGCGTTCGCCTTGGTTTTCACCATTATACGAAGACACGGGGAAAATTTTTTATTTCTTAACTGGTAGCTCCAGATTAAGCTTAGTCACGGACAAAAATCAATTTCATGAACTGCTACTTACACGCACTCTGTCTGCCCTGCAAAAGAATAAACAATGGCGAACCCACCCCCTCCCCCCTCCCCCTCTCATTTTTGACATAAGAAATGTTAGAAAAGTTAGAAAGAAGTACTATTTCTTTATGTAGTTAGCAGCGACGCAATGACGAGTGGTTTGCCTGTTTCCAATCATCAACTAAATATTCGCCGACATTTATAACGCATGTGTCTTTTTGAGCTACACAGTTATTTTGTTCAGCCCGCTCCTGCGGTCACTAACTCAGCTGTAACACACGTCCAATGGGATCTGTCGGAGGTTAACCTTACAGGAGTAGTTAGACTTGGAGGTCCCGTTCAACACACGTTGACACAACCGGTTCTACTTTATTTCTTCAACTTTTTCATTGTAGCTTCGCTTTTAGTTTTAAAAATACCAACGTGGTTCCCAGGGCTTGTGGGCCCTACTTATCCTCTAGGGAAAAGTCCTGGGAACGAGGTTGTTTGTATATTCGTAAATGAGGGAAATCAGATAACCGCTGGGCAGGTACTTAAGCAGATTACTGGCGCTGATCCATGGAAGGAAGCAACAAATGGCAATCCGTTTTATACAAAATGTACTACAGCGTGAAAAGCAGAGAATCCGCAAATAATATTTACAAGGTTGCTGTGTGTTGACAAGTATATCGAAGACAAGGTTGATGCGTAGCGGCTCTAGGGGGACTGGGGCTTGGCTCTTGAGGGACTGGGGGAGAGGGTCCAGTCTCTAAGAGCCGCTACGCAGGCAAAGTGATACTCAAGTAGAAACGATCGATCAGCGACGGTACTAAATCATGAACGGCAACTTTAACCGAAGTTAAAAAGTTGTTTTGGAAGGGAAAAGAAACTGGTGTAAACCAGTTAGTAATTCTATTGTATTGTATTGTAATTTTATTTTTGAAAACTCCCATAGGCGTAAGTGAACAGTGTTGATAAAGAATCAGTGAACCGACACAAAATAGTTAGTTATAAACTTTCATGTTTGTGATAGAAAAGTGATTTCTTCCCGATGGCCAAGTAATAAGAAGCTTATATGATTTAGATTTTTTTTAATATATACAATGAAGCTGAAACTGACCAAAAATTAAGAAAAAGCTTAGGCTGATACTCGGTAACTAGCAAGACGTTTTCAGAAAGGAACTGGAATCAGTAAAACTCGTAATTTAGCTTAGCAATACAATATAAAATTTAAAAAAAGATTTACGATGTTTCTCACTTGTTATGAAGTTATCTTCGGCGTACTGCTTACCTGCGAACCGCTCACAGAAATAAAAACAATTTAAAACACGAGTTGATCAGTGAAGCCATCAAAAATTCAAGAACAATGAGCCTCAGAAAAATATACTATTTCTTATAAAAAAAATTGTATTTCCACACAACCATGCAGATAATCAGTTATTTTTTCATTTGTAAAAAAAACGTCCAAACCTTAAAAGCTTCTCCTTGAATTAAGCCCGCTTTCGGCATTTCAGAGAAAAAGCCCGGTCAAAATACAATCAAATGTATAGCCTATTGGGTCTTGTTGTTAAAAACATGCGAAACAAAATATTTTTAGGCATTATAAAAAAAAACATTTACAAAAACTCGAACATGCAAGGAATTTCGGCGACTGAGCTATCTACAAATTTTCGTTTTCTCAAAATTTATATTGAAAGAACCCAAACAGATCTACTTATTGCTACAATCAGTATTCAGAAAATTTTAAACTAAAAAGAACACATCAACTGTTTTTCGTAAAATATATTGATCAAATCCTTTTTTTCAGTTGGTGAAGAAAAAGAAAAAAAGTGTGTCAGTTTTGCTTTGCTTAATTTTGATTTATTATGCTAGCAATATTTAGCGATAATTTTACAAAAACTAATGAAATCCTAACTTTCAAAACTAATTTTTTTTTGCAAAACTTGAAATGAAATTCTATTAAATTCGCAACCCTCTTTTAGATTATTGTTTAATCACTCCAGACGGCCTTACAGAAACTATTCAATTCGGTAAACTCCAAATTTTAATCAGAAAGGAAACTTTTTACAATTATTCGTTTAACATAATTGGGAAAATTCAAATACTGTCATTGAAAAAGAATACAATGTTTTAATGCGAACTAAAAAGTTTAAGACAGGTTTAATCAGGATATTCTGATATCGCAATATTCGAGAAGATTTTTTTGGGCTGAACGAATAATATTGATAATCTCCGAGGAAAGAAAAGGGAAAAATTTAAAAAACGGCTAAAGAAATTTAGTGCGCATAAACTTAGTTACTGTTGTCTCTAGCCGAACTGTATTCATCAGTAAGCTAATAAAAGAACTGTTGTTTGGTCAAAACTTACATTTCATTTGGAGCACAAAGATTTTTATCTTTGTTTAAACTCTTGAGAATGCGTGTTTTGTATAAAGAATATTTTGATGTTCGAAAAGTATTAAAATGCAAACAGAGCTTTTGTACTTTAATTTTATAAATCTTAATTTTCTAAATCGTGGTCAGAGCTATAATGTTTGATATAGAAAGAAATGCAAACATTGTTTTCAAAGCTAAAGTGAGCTTAGCAAAAAAATCTATTCGGTGAGTTACCCATTTTAGAAAATATTTTGAACGTTCCTCTTCCGATTTCTACCAAATCCTTTTTTTAAAATCTGATCTGCCAATTTCTGCCTTATTGTACCAGCTGCTTTCAAAGTATTATGGTTCAAACCCTAATTATCTGATATTCAACTATTTACTGTAGCTTGCAGAGATATCAGTTAGCTATGATGAGTGATTGAAAGAAACGCAAACATTCTGTCAACTGAATCTTAATTGAGCTACACAAAAAAAACGTTCGGCGAGTTGCCCATTTTAGTAAACGCATTTCGTGCTAAGAGTAAGACTCTTTCAGACACCAAAGCAAGAAAGAAAAAAGAAACACCGACAAAATTTCATATGACGAGTTCCGAATACTTTTTTGATAATGGTATAAGTCTTACAAAACACTTGAAGGTCGTACTTACTCTAAAGACGAAAATTCACCTCAATTTGCTGAACTGCTCCACCGTCAATAAGCACGGGCCGAACGAAAGCTATCATTTTATATAAATTTAGACAAGAATTAATATTTGAGATGGTTTGAACAAACTTGTTATTCAATGAAACAAGACCACGCAGCTTTTTGTGTTTGTTATATTGAATTTGTTTGAACTAAATCGACAAGAGATTAAATGCCCATTGTTTGTCGTTCATAATGTGTTATGAAGTTCTTCTTGTGCTTCCGATTAAGTTAAGTAAGAAAATGCTATTAATTTTTCAGTTTTCGTATATCTTATCGAATGGCGTCAGAAAAACAACATAATTTTATCTACTATAGGATTTTGCATGCATGATTTAGTGCGAAATTTTAAATTGGTATCTATCGCAATACAAGCTTTCTAAAAGGCGGTTTTGCACGCAAAAGCTAAACTAATTTATTGTCACAATACAAAAATTGGAATATCCCACATAACCGCTTGCACGAAGCATTTAAAAATTGCGTTTAATATCCTGTTTTCTTATTAGCGTCGCTATATCCTTTTGTTTTTTGGCTTCACGTCACATCATTTCCTTAAAAGCTTTTTTCTAATTATTTAACTGTTTGTTGGAAGAAAAACAATTAACATTACCCAAAAAACTTTGGGTGTTGTTTTTAGTGGTCCCTTGAGTTCTTTCAAACAATGAAAAAAATATGTTACTTAGCCTACCAAAGGAAACTTCTAAAAAAGCTTTAGAAGAAGAAAAAACAGTAATGGGGAATGAAATAAGTTTACTGAATGAGTCTCAGTAGAGTTGTGGTTTGTCTGAAGTCTGACTGAATCTTTACTATAAATTCCATATCAATATATAGACACAACTGCAGCAACGGCTTTTAACAGAAGCGGTGGTCTTGAATATTACAGCTTTAGTCAGACTAAATATAGGGCTAGGATTCTGTTTTTACTGACCTTTAATATAATACGAATTATGAAACTCTTCAGTTCAGGGAATAATCTCGATCATATATCAGTTTTCAACTGGTTTAAATTGACAGTTTGCAGCCCATCTGATGTACAGTTCAACGAGCTTTACGACGGTTCATTCAGATTGTGTATTCAAATTTGGACCAGAATGCACTGCAACTTAGTCGCCCAGAATGCACTGCAAATCAGCCAACCAGAATGTACTGCCAATCAAGCGCCAAAAGCGCACCGGCAACAAAGCAGCCAATGGCAGCAAAGAAAGCTTGTTGATTTGCTGACTTGCTAACAGCACAATTCGCCTGTAAAGCTAAAGCTAAAGATTAAGATACGAAGTTAATGAAAGATGAATATTCGGACGATATTGTGCACGCACAATAAGCCGCTTTGTGATTCCGCAAATTTTAGCTCGCCCAATATTAGTAAGCATTTTACTCATACCTTGAGTGGTTTCTTGATTTTTCTATGTATCAACTATGTCTATACTTAGACATTTACGATTTTCAACGTCGGTTTACGTTGCAATCCGGAGTTTTTGCCAAAAATTCATTACCTCTTAGCCTTAGGCCGGACAAACTAACTATACATCACTTATCAGTTAAGCAATAAATGAATTGCTCAATACATTTTTTTATTTTAAAAGAACAAACTTAATAAGAACAGTGAGGGTCAACAACGTATCCTTTTGGCACTTGATTATCGATTCAGCAAGATTCTGGCCGGCAAATTACGGATAATTTTATGGAACCTGTTAGCGCCAAACAAGCGAAAACAAATTTTCATATTTTCACATTTTCGTTGAGATTTCTCGGGTTATTGACTTATAGTTATACTATATTTAGAACCTTACAACAAACTTGATGCAGCTATTTCTATCCTTGGGCTAGAAAGTTCATGTTAACTGTTATGTAATTGTAAGTAACACCAGAATCCAATTCTGGAAGCACTCCAAAGTGTCACTGATCAGCAAAAATAGCAAACAACATAACTGTTTTCTAAGGATTTGGTTTTATGAAAATTTATAACGCTAAATTTTACGTTTTTATTTGAAAACTTCAAAAACGTGCATCGATGCATCCGTCCTTAGTGTAGGTCAAAGTTCAACAAGAACAAGATTTTCATACAGTACAGTTTGAAAACAGCATCTCGCCAGATACTGTATCTAGCACATTGAAGCCGGAAAACAAGGCAAAAGCGAAAACCTTTCTGGGCCTTCTTAAATACACGCATTTTAACTGAATACGATTCAGTAAGTTTCGGTTAATTCTCTCCCCTCTTAACTTTTAGCACAAATTGAACCTAAATTTATCTTAAATTAAATTGTTCCTATTTCTGGTCACCGATGAAATGCCTTCAGAATTCAAAGCCTGCATGTTGCACGTTCACTCTTTTGACTTCGCTTTTGAAAATTCTTGAAACAAAAAGCTGCAACATTTTACAGTATTTTAACACATACAGGACATAAAAATAATTCGTGTATCCTGCATCTCCGATCCTAAGGCAATAATGCAGAAAGGCCAATTTAATACAAAACTTATGGAGAAAACTGCTGCAAAAATGTTTGAGCAACGTTATATTAATAACCATTTCTACTTTTTTTAAGCTTTAAATCATAAGAAAACTTAAAAGCTTAAATTTGTTTTTCAATCAAGTCACGGCCCATATTACATCTTCATGTGGTAAAAAGGAAGCAACTGGGAGATTGTTGTAACGTGACGGATTGCGAACTATTTTTTTTCCTTGACCTAAGACCTCATTTTGTAATCTAATTATAGAAAAATGCAAATGGTTATTTCTATATCATTAAAAGAGCTGCTTGCCTTTAAAAGATTATTGCAAAGGATAAGAATTTAAAATTTCCGCTACATTTCCGGTTTATCGAGTTTGAACGGCTGTACTTCCCTTCAAGGTTTTTTACTGCAGGTCTTGACCGGCGCCAGAGCTTTTAAAATATTCCCCAATCTCCGGCTTAGTTTAATTTTCAGAAATGTTAAAAACGCATGCATAGATACAATGTTCTTTACAGAAAAGAAAAATTCGTTGTTTGTGGAAGAATTAGAAAAGAAACGAGTTGTTGTAACACGGTTACTGAAGAAAATAAGGATACACGCTTTTTCTAATTTAAAAACAATTTTCTAACTATAAGAACAAGACTCAAATTTGCCAAAATTATTTCAAACAACAACTTAGGAACAAGCTCAGACTGAGGCTTGATAAAGAAACGTTTTTTGGCCAAAACTTGACTGAGGCTGCATGGTAGTGTAACTTGGCAATGCAGCATAAAATACAAACAAATTTACACTAATTTAAGCCCTAAAAACTGTTCAACAAACAGTGAAGAAGGTAGTTCGCCTCTAAAGACTAAACACAGCCGTACAATGTATTTGTGGTATGGGGCGTTTTGTTTTCAAATGTCTTCTTTTTATTTTGTTTTGTTTTACCAAATGAAAGCTGCTTACAGAAATCAGAACAAACTAAAGACACTGATTGAAACTAAATTCGCTTAAAACTTAAGAACAATGAGCCCCGGCAAAATGTATTGTTAACGAGGTATAAAAAGATATAAATGTAGGGTAAAAGAGGTATAAACAATAAAAATACACTTTCTCGACTTCGCCTATAATTTAACAACGCAGTTTCTATCAGTTCTTAACACTTCAAAACTTTCAAAGCTTGAAGAGTATTTTAAAACGTTTCGTAAAGCATGCAACAAAAAAGAGACAAACAGAAGTTATGCTTACCAGGAGATTAAGAACAACTTCTCTTTTTCTTTTGCCAAAATTATATCCTTCAAGGAATTTACGGTTTTGCGGGGTTGATGGCGAGCTCAATTCACGACAGCTGCTCTCACGACCAAAAAAGAACTTCATCTATATTGATTAAGCTGAACATGCGCATTGTGTTTTCTCGCGACCTGTTACGCTTAAAACCCACCTCTGCATTTTTTTGAGCCAACAAATTTCAGTTTCCCAAAGAATTCAGTTTAGCAGCTACGTGGAATATTTAAACCCTTATATATACAAATAATACCCACAACTTTTAGCGTTAGTGAGTCTGCACTGATTAAATTTTGATATTGTACAGAAATTTAATACATTATTGTAATTTGTGCCAATGCAACATAGTTCTCGGTTGTGGCTACAGGAATTTCCTCTTATATTCAGGAACAGAAATTGCCTAAGGTCACAAAAGCATCCACACACCTGCGTTGAGAAAGGGAGTACAACTTTTGTAATTAGTTGAAAGGGAGCTGGGGGAAATAGAGCAATCTTATCTCTATCTTTTACCTAAGGCGATAAAACATATTTTACTGTTAATTACACCCATTTGAAATCACAGTCGATCTGTGCAATATGATTGGCTCAGAGCAGTGTGATTAATTCCTAAAAAATTGCACTATTTTGAACTCCGTAAATTGCATCTTTTTTTCTATTTTGATTTCAAAATGTGATTTCAAAATGGATGTAATAAAGTGGTACTTGAACTTGTGTCGTACAACTTTGGTTATAGCTTGTGGCTCGAAATCAACGGCACGCATGATTCAGACCAAACGGATTGTACTCAATTCACTTTATTTACCATTATAAATTCCTTTGTTCGATCGGACTCGGAGTCAGGTTGACATTGATTCCCGTTTTCCTTGAATTTGTTGATTTCTCTTTTTGGAGTATAAATTTCAACATGACTGGAAACGCAGTATTTGGTTTAAACGGATAACTTTGTGAAGACTTAACGTGATTTTTAGCTTTTTTACACTCTGTTTTTTTTTTCGCTTTTTAAAGTTTTGTATATTTTGTTTTTAAAATCTTTCGTTATAAACAGTGAAAGCCGTTGCCGAATCGTTTATATGCCTCTCGATTTGAGTCAACAATCAAGCATTGAAGCAATCAAGAGATTTACTGGTTCGTTTCGCCAAAAGGCGAAACCTTCTGCGGTGTAAGTTAAAACCCTGTTATAAGCAACAGATTCACATTTTTGTTCATTTACCGGAATTTACAGTAAATCAAAAGATACAAAGATATCACCTGTTGTTTATGAGATGTTTGGAAGTTGTATTATTTATTTGGGGAAGGAATCGAAACCGAGTTATTTCAGGTATTTGAGTTTAACCAAAATTAGTTTAATTTTGGCAACGTTTATAAAGAGCTTGTTTTGCTTTATATTAAGGTAGACTGTAGCCTGAAATACAGGAAATTCTTGCTTTATTCCATTTGATCAGAATTGACAATTGTATTCAATACTTCAATTTATTGGATCACACTTGATTTTAAATGGCGCAGCGCGGTTATTACGTCATGACTCAAACAAACAAACAAACCAGTTGTCGTAAAATTGGGTGGCTTCTAATGCAATATTTTGAACCGACCATATCATATGTATTTGAAATTTAACAATAAATTCGCTCTTTATAATTACAAGATTGCTACTTTTCTATAGACTTTTTTTTGTCAAACATGTCTTTCTCTGTATGAGTCACGTCGGGGTGTAAAATTCTATTTTTAGTCATAGCCGTGCTCGTAATTATTCTCAATCAACTGATTAAATCAGTCTTCACTGACAGAGTACATTTTGACATTTACAAATTTACTTTCATCTCCGTCATCTTCTTTGAGTGAGATAAGTGCCCTTTTCAAAAAGATCAGTTTACGGTAGGATAACGTCAATTAAGATGTACTCAATCTTGAATTAATACCATTATTTATACTAACCATTTTAAATTAT
>JAOCPT020318714.1:0-13500 GCA_026546935.2 Palythoa grandiflora | reverse complement strand
CCGAGGTCGGTAAAATGAGTACCAGCTTCTGCTGGGGGCTAACCTGCAATGGATTAGTGTCCCGTCCAGGGGGAGTCGATGACTCTCATCCACTTAACACTAAAGAAAGCAGCTCCAATGGGCCACTTAGGCTCGTAAAAGGATTTAGCTAGCTGGCTAAATCCTTTTAAAAGCCTTAGTTGCCCAGTGGAGCCAGTGCTTATCTCATGATTTTGTAGTGTTTAGCGGATGAGAATAATTGACTCCCCTTGGACAGGACACTAATCTGGTGTGCGTTAACCCTCAGTAGAAGCTGGTACTCATTTTACAGACCTCGTAAGGATGGAAAGCAGAGTCAACTTTAGATGAAAAGAAAGCCACACAAATGTTCAATACTCGGCTGAGCTGGGGATGGAATTCAGGACCTTACGGTTGGATAGTGTAGTCATTTCCTCTTCCAACCACGCCACCGTTTTGGAAAAGTAAAACGCATAATAAAAATTGTCAGAAATATTAAATAGTTAGCACTGGAAGTAATCACTTTAGCACTTGCAGTACTTTCTATGCAGATTCAGTTAAGTCCCGTATTAAAACCTACAAACTACAATAACTATCCCCAAGAGCTCGCATGCAATACCGTTATTTAAACAGCACAATGAAAGGATAGCTAGCATTTACCTTCACGAATTGTCCCAACGACAAATTGACGTCCACCTGAGCTTTTCCAAAGAGTTTCACATGACTGTTACCTGTGAATTGTCAAGCGAAGCTTGTCATTCATGTCTTCAATTAACCTGTATGAAAAATTCTGTCTGTTTCATGCCCTATAATATATCCACGAGGCATCTGTGACATAGAAATTTCTTTTGCAAGGATCTGTTCTCCATTTAGTTCCTCGAGCTAACCCTATGTTTAAGGTTACCGTATATCTTCAGGAGCATTTTGTGTCAAAACGATATAGTGCATCTGTTTTAAACCGTAGATACCTGAACCCATGCATATATCAAATTAAAACTTCTAGAGCTGGCTTTCGAACTGTGTTAAAAATTCTGAATTAAATGAATTTTTATATTTTTTACAAAATCACCTTTCGAAAGTTACAAGTCCAAGCGATTATTGATACTTAATGATTCAATCAATCCGCCAGTTTTCAGATCAAAAGGGCTAAAAAAACGTGTCTGCGTTTTTTCATAGTCAATTGCAGAGAAAAGCTATTTCACTTTTTCGAATCAGGGTTTAAAAAAGAGACCATACAAAAATTGCTCTAAAACAAAAAGTTTTTCGAAAAACAAAAAACGCAGACACATTTTTGTTCTTCATATAGAAGCTACTGCGCAAATTTTAGGGGAAACGAATAAATTTCCTTTGAGTTGGAACTCTCGAAAGGCGATTTTGTCGCTCATTTTAAGAGAAAAAAATTTAAAATTTCATTTTGAGTCGAAACTTTTAGTATAGTTGGAAAGCCAGCTTTGTAAACTTTAATTTGATATATCGGTTTAGGTATCTAGGGTTTAAGACAAACGCACTGTATCGTTTTGACGCAAAACACCTTTGAAGGTATACGGTAACCCTAAAAATTAATAATTCTGCACATGTATTGCCGTTTTAAATTTCTGCACTTTTTTATTTTGAAACATGACGTGTCTAGTTTGCACTGGCGGTCTCAGGTCTTGATGAATATGAGTTGAAATTAGACACGGTCTGCAACTGCAACGAAACACACATTTCAAAACGACAACTCGCAAAATATTTAAGCTGTAGAATCAAATCCATTGTAGCTTCATCGGTTGTAAGACTCACAGAATAACAGTTGAGTTCAACGGTAATTGCACTCCGAAAGGCCCTAAAAGAAACTAGGAACTTAGCAGATCGAAAACTTGTCACAAAATGAATCTTGTGATAAATTTAATACAAGTTTTTGTACTTTCAAAACAACCTTGAACGGGGCAAGTACAACATTTACCAATACTGGAAACAGGCCGAGAAAATATTTGATTTTTTGTTAAATAAAAACGACGCTATCCAACTTACTCCTATGCAGTCTGCCGCTGACCATTTGAGCAGCAACCGGTAGAGCATTAGAAACTTCAAGGGCCATAACTCCAGTGTCCAGTCTGACTGCTGTGGACGATGGTGTGGTGGCCGTCACCTGGATACCCTGGAAAGACAGTAATGATAAAAGTCAGAAAACTAAAAGGCCATTTCAGAGTTGCACTCCACTGCCGACTGTTGACAAAACATCAAATCAAGGCCAAGAAATCAAAACAGTGGAACATAACTCGGAGATAGCCTTTTAAACAATCTTGGTTCAAACAGCAAAGTGTGGATAATGAAGTATGTGGCTGCGTCACCTGCGTGCCCATATCCCCAGCGCTAACCATCGCCTCTTTGAGACGAGGATGGCTAAGTATACTAGGGGTTTCAAAATTAAGCGTTGTGCATTGCAAACGACATTCACTGGCCTCGCTTCCATAATCTATTTTCATTTAAACTTGCTTAGATCTAGGTTGTTGTCTGATACTCAACTTATGTTTCAACCTCTGTAGCAAAGCTTTGTACAAAGAACTGGCGATCGCAAGTATCCACATTATAAACTATCCAGCACTTGTAACGATCGGATACTGCTTATTCACCTACTGTGAGCTGCTTGCAGAACAGAAATTCGGTTTGTAACCTCTCCAACTGTGAGATTGATTAACACCAAAGGCAAATATATTGTACTTAAGACATTTGACAAAATGTGAGCGACAAAACTTTGAAGAGGAATCATGGACACCACAAGACAGCCAACTGCTACTTTTTGTTTTCTGACTTTCTAAATTTTTTTAAAAACCCTTGAAAAAAAGTAAAAGCTAACCTTAAGTTTGAGTTCAAAGGAATAAAGTATGGTCATCGTCTTTGCCTTCTCGGGGTTGAGACTTTCAGTGGAAGCTGTTCTCCACAATGGTACAGGTTGGCTTTCACCAGAAACTCTTTGAACCACATCACTCACTTCCTGTAACCAGCATGAAGAAATATATCAAGCTGCTTCCGCTTTAAGTTGCTTAAATTACAACAAGTCATAAACCTCTTTCATCAACGGTGGCCATTCTAATGTTCTTTTGTCAGTATTCAAATTAGCCTCAATAGCATTGTTCTTGAGTTAAAAAAGCAAACCAATTTCTTAACCATGACGAGGCGAAAGTGGCAATAGAAAATTAAAATGGCCTCTAGTTATGTATGAGGTCTCTGTCGTGTGAAGATGTCTGGTTACCTCGGTCAGTAAATTAGGGACTTTAAGCAACTACGACGGCAACGCCAACGACAACGGCTCAGAAAAAATATATTTCTAATTTGCTCTTGCTCCTTTCTTTGGGTCATTAGGGTTTTGTTTTTGCTGCCTTCAGCTTTGTGAACAGAAAAAGAGTAAAAGTTCCATCTCTGACGATAAACAAATACTGAAAACATTTTTGTTATCACGTCCTCCTCGTCCCAAGAACTTCAAACTAGGTCTTTTCACTTTCTGTTTCAAGCGACAACAACGTGCAGGTGCTCAGCTCGATGCATTCCAACGTGCGGTTATTGTGTTTACTATTGTTCTTTGCCGTCGCTGTTGGCGTCACCGTCCTCATAATATGTCAACGTTTTTGCTACAAATCTTTTGGTAACTTTCGGTAACTTTTGCGAAATGTTTTGCTTGACAGAATAGTTTTAACCGCAGCAAGAGTTTGAAAATGAACTAGAAAACATGGATTATTGATCTTGAAAATTTTTCATTGACGAGGAAAAACTGGCATGCTAGTTTCTCCTTGTCAAGGAAATATTGTTAAGGATGAAATTTGTTCCAGACATTCTGACGGGCATGTAAAAAGATTGAGGGACATAATAAGGAGCTTTTGCTCTGAAAAATAGGGATTGTTAGGAATGTATAGCACGAAAATTGAGCTATTTTGAGGCTTTTATGTAAAAAAACAACAAGTTTGCATTTCTCTCGCTGATATCCAAACAGAAACATACTTCAATGAAAATAAGTCAATGAAAATGAGAATGACTGAGACTAGAAAAGATTGTGCAATTCTCGTCGTAAAATGACTGATGTGGATTAAATGTTAGGAATCTGACTGGCATTGACGTCACATCCGTAGAGTGATACAAGCTGAAGGATCATCTTAAAAATCAATCCACAAATAAACGTCTTAAGCCGATTCCATATCAAACAATTTCAATAACACCAACCTCACTAAAACGTGATCACAAAAGAGAAAAAAGTAGGGATTTTTAGGAAAAATTAAAAAAACTCCCTTAAAAGTAGGGATTTTTAGGGCACACAAAAATAATTAGGAATTTTCGGGCCACCAGAATCCCTATTGTTCATATAAATGTGCAACAAGGAAAAATGGCAAGGAATATTAAAGAGCTTAGATCCGAAAGTATTGCAGGCACAGGGTAAGCTGGTAAGGTTACCAAGGTTACCGTAAACCTTCTGAGGTGTTTTGCGTCAAAACGATACTGTGCGTCTGCTTTAAACCGTAGATAACTAATAAATTTTTTATTGTGCTGTTCTTACCTTCATGAAGCTCTTCTGCACAAATACAAGATGGTTTAGAAGGTCAGTGGTCAGACTGTGTTGAAAAGCGCCAATCTCAGCACTAGCAAACAGGTGTCCCTTGGTGGGTGTGCGATGAGGTTGATTGATGCGAGGAGAGCGAGACTGCTGTGCCTTGGATATAAACTCGCCAGATACATTGACTGGGGGAAGATCCACTACTGTTGAGGAAGGGACGTTGCTGTCGACTACCTGAATCTAGAAACACAGACAAATAAATCAAAATTCCTCTTCCAATATTGCAAACATTTGATGGTAATTCTCAGGAAAGAAATAAAACAAAAGCAAATAAAGCATATCCAGCGAGTAGATGCAAAACATGCGTCCAGTGAGAACTGACAATTTACAAAAACTTAGACAGCGACTTGACTCACCATGTGAGTCTCTGTAGCTCAGTGGGTAGAGCATTTGACTGATAATCAGAGGGTCATGGGTTTGATTAACGTCAGTGACTCAGCTCCCTATGTGAGTCTGTAGCCCAGTAGGTAGAGCATCTGAACGGTAATCACAGGGTCATGGGTTTGATTACCGTCAGTGACTCAAATCCCCATGTGAGTAACTGTAGCTCAGTGGGTAGACCATCTGAATCGTAATCAGAGGGTCAATGGTTTGATTACCGTCAGTGACTCAGCTCCCCATGTGAGTCACTGTAGCTCAGTGGGTAGAGCATATGACCGGTAATCAGAGGGTCATGGGTTTGATTCCTGTCAGTGAATCAGCTCCCCGTGTGAGTCTCTGTAGCTCAATGGGTAGAGCATTTGACTGCTAATCAGAGGGTCATGGGTTTGATTCCTGTCACTGACACGTCTCCCCATGTGAGTCTTTGTAGCTCAGTGGGTAGAGCATTTGACTGGTAATCAGAGGGTCATGGGTTTGATTACCGTCAGTGACTCAGCTCCCCATGTGAGTCTCTGTAGCTTGGTGGGTATAGCATCTGAATGGTAATTAGAGGTTCAATGGTTTGATTACCGTCAGTGACTCAGCTCCCCATGTGAGTCTCAGTAGCTCAGTGGGCATAGCATCTGACTGAACTTGGTTATGGAGGATTATGTTGACAAGAATTTTACTTCGTCATTTGGAAATACCTTTAATCAGTGGTGAACTAGAATTGTTTAGAGCTAGTTTTGATTTTGTTTTTTTACCCCGAGCTCCTACCTCGGGATGCAACAATAACAATAACAAAGACAAAGTTTTATTTGTACCATTTTTTAGACTATTAACAGTACTATACGATTTGAAATAAAAACTTAAATTTGGTACAAGTTAACTGAAATAACAAAAGTCAGTTACCCTAGTCATTCAAACTATCATATTATAATTGTTCTGCAGTTGTTCTTTTTGAATAGTTTATCAAACACAATAAACGCTTACCTTTGAAGTGAAGCTGAGATTATGCTGAGGCATGGACACCTTAAAGGAGCTCTTCTTTCCTGTTTGTCCAGAACTTGTTATGCGTCCAATCTATCCGGAAACGATAAATCACAACAAACGTATTGAAGAAAGCGAAATGAAAAATAAAGCTATGATATATGAAGTTAAAAGATGATCAATTCTTACTTTGTACTCTGCTCTAAGTGAAGGTAGGAGTGATGCCCCCAAGGAGAATCCACGAAAAACCAGTGTAAAAGAAACCTGAGGAAATTCTCGTGCTACCCCTGTATCTAAGGAATCCTGACCAACTGGCGTACTTGGAGTAGAGGACAACCTTGCAGAGGTTGGTGTGCCAGCGCTACGTTGTTTCCAGAGGTCAGCTGGTGTTCCAGAAAACCGACGGCTCAACCTAGGTGATACTGCGTCAAAACTTCCCATGGACCTTGAACACAAACACCAAAGTTCTAAAGTTGGACTCAGCAACTACAAAAGCACTATAGCTATATTTACAATCGTTACTGAAAGTTTTCTCATTTTACAACGGCGAAACGTTACGTTTCTTTATGTCATTTTGGTCAAGACTATTATTTAGATATAATTAATAATTAGAAGCATTTTAGCCAAAATTTTAAAGCCCGAACTTTAATCTTTAAATATCAATTAGATTTTAGCTTTTTCTTAACATTTGGGACTACAGAACAGTCACACAGTTTTGCCCTGAGGCAAAGTTGTCTCTGACAGGGATTACCGCTATTTTGATGCACTCATGGCTCAAACTCTGTTTCTGAGCGTTATTTGTTTTGCAAGCTGTTGTCTGGTAAGTATTGAGTTTATAAGTGGTTTTGGAGTTACGGGTCAGACATGCTTACCACTACGCTGCTAACAATATTCCCATAGTGAAGTTTTATTTGTCAAATATACTGTGTTGTCTTATTCCTTTCCTACTTTTGATTCTCGTCTTTCAATGCCGTTTTTGTTCATAAAAGAGACAAAATTAAGATAAAATAGTATAAGGGTCTCAACGCAAACCTTATGACAGATCGCTGAGACTGTATTTCTGTTATGTGCCGTGATATAGCGCGAGAGCTGCGAGTCATCATTGAATGGAGAGCAACTGGATGCTGTGGAATATCGATGTCCACCACACCGAGGGTGACAACTGCCATGTTCTTCTCGCTATCCACACGAGATGCTGCTGTATACATTGCCTGGGACCGCGACAGATGGCAACTGACAACAGTGCTGCAATTGAAGAAGAGTACAGCACAGTTTAAACACCAAACAATTAATTCTCAGCGGGACAGCTCTTGTATAAAGCCATGTTTCAATATGATTGCTATCATTACTCTAGATGCGACCATCGTAGAAGAATATCTTCAACTGGACTATGATTTAATGAAAACCGTGGAACTTGCAATTGCAACAATGCCTGTAACAGTATCAATTGCAGTTGCTAGAATCACCCATGTTACATTTTGGAAACTGCAGCGAGTTTTGCAACAGGAGTGATACATGGAAAACTGGGGGTTGAATTTCATTGTGGTCGGAATGGTTGTAGCAATCGATTGCATACCACACAAAAGAAAGTGCAAATAATGGAAACCGAGCTTTGCACACTTCGAAAATATTTTCATCATTTTAAGTTAACATTTTCCAAACGGTAAAGGTATCTTTGTAATAAATGAAACCGTACTTTTCATATTTTAACTTTTTGCTGGAGGAGAAAATGGCAGCTTATTTCCTTTTTATCCAATTTTTAGAACCAAAATGAGATTTATTGTTGAGTTATCAAGATCCGGAAGAAGTAACGGTAACAAGAGCTTTAGATATATTTCTGTACACGTTTTTTGAAAGTTGGTCAAAAATCATTCTGGTATATTTTTGTCAGGAACAATGATTGCTTTTTCAGTCGCAAGACAAGCTATTAAAAACAAATTTTGTTTGCTCTTAAGTTTATAATCTACAAAATATAAAGAACAGTGGTATGACGTTTTCACTTGCATTCACAAACTATCACAAATCGGAATAAATTTCATAACTCAGTTTCACCAATGTTTAAAATGACTGGAACATCATTTCATAAAATGAACAAAACCTTTTAAGACTAAAGAGGAAAGTTTTAATTGTCTTTATTCAGTGCTAGAAACAATTTTCAAAACCGTGACATGGTTGCCTCACAACCCTGAGTTCAGAATTTCCTGACTAAGCACTGCACCAATTTTCCCTGATCACCATTTTTATAAAATTCTAATAATAATATTAATTCTGCATAATCCTTGCTCAGAAAATCTACGAAATGTTTGGTTTCACTTGCTGATTTTGATTTTATGCTTAATCACTTTTAAAAGCATATATCTTTTAAAACCTTAGATATTATTACTATTCTTTTAGGAGGTACTTCATAGTACAAAGTTAGTTTTTCCTCATTAAAAGCAAAAGCACCAAAAGCACTTTTCCCTGACTTTTAACCAGAAATTAAAATTTTCCCTGTGCAACAGTTTCTCCTGACTTTTCCCCGATAAAATACATTTTTTCCTTTTTTCCTGACCAGCGTGAAGGAAATTTTCCATGACTCGAAGCTAAATCGAACAAAAAAGTCAGATTCCGGAGCAAAGTGAGCGACAATAAAAGTGATTTTTGAAGTATACTTAACAATTATTCTCATAGGTCGAGGTGAATATTCTAAACTCCACTATTCACCAAAACTGAACTCAAACTTGGACACAAATTTTGCAGATTTTCATGTATATTTTCTCCTATTAAACCTACATTTGAATCAGTGAATGCACCAGTTGAGACACGTTTTCGTGTTTCAACTCATGGTCACATATGTTTGCAAAAATACGAAGTACTGACAGTTGACACAAACATTCTCAATCAAAATGGAGATTTTAAGAAGTCACTCTAGAAATATAATTTGCATAACATTGTTCTTAAGACTAACCAGAAAAGTGAAAAGGGCTAAAGAAATTTCGCTTTGAACAAGGTCAAAATTCACTTACAAAGAAAGCTGTACAAATTGTTTGCTAATTTGTCTCCCGAAATCACTGGATTCGCACACATCAGAAAATGGTTCACTGTGTATGTATTGCCTGATTTCTTCAGAGTTTTTATGAAACAACACAGGTTTGTTTGATCAGAAGAGTTGTGGACTGATAATTATTGGAAAGACTTATTGTTTGACTCATTCCTCAAGTATCGAATGATGGCCGGTCTGATCGAGATAAGTATTGCTTTTTGGTGAAACAACCATCCTGTTCTGTAACAGAAATATAACATTTTCCAACAAAGCTTGTCAAGTTTCTTTTTTTCATGTCATTGGTGTCGGTTTTCAATTCGCTTTATCACAAAACCAGCCCAAAAAGAGCTAGAAAGTGAATTACTAGTGTCTCGATTTGTAAACAAACACTAACACAACTCGCATCGCTTTTTAAAACATAAATAATTTTAATTCATCCAAATTCTAGGAAATATTTGTTCCTTCACAGCTATTGTTTTGCCTCGGTAAACTCAAGTTAAGTTTGGTCATTTCTTTATGTTTTGTACAATTACATTTGTTGTCTGAATTTACAAGACTTCAGCTTCGGAAACCGTCGTCAATACCGTTCATACTAGCCATTTTGTCACTGAATGCCACTGAAATCAGTTACAGAAATTATCCACCTCCAAGGAGGTGGGCATTGTCCAGTAGCCCGAGATAGCAAACCAATCAGAATGCGTATATCCTCAACGTCACTGAGTCTGTATGTACTAATATCGTATGTCAGGTGTTTTTTGTCGTTTTTTAATGTTTTTGCTTACCCTGTTTGGACTTTTGTCTTCTCCAAAAGAACAAGATTTATCTTCCCGAGATGGCCTAGAACTGACGATAAGACTGGACCTGTGAAAAAAAGAATCGATTACAAACAGATCATCTCTCAACTAGAAAGGCTGCTTACCAGAAATAAAAACGTTATATAAAACTAAAAAACAAGTTTAATAAGTTTCTAAGACTAGCACAGTCACACAACCATGAGGTAATGGCATTGCTGCTGAGGTATCGCTTCAACTTCAACAAAAAATTGATCAATCATTTTAGAGACTTTCGTTTGCTGTTCTAATAAAAAGAAATACTCTGTCCTCTTAACGTCCTGCACACTACACTGTGTTCTACTGCAATTGTAAAAATGAAGTGGAACACACCTTCTCTGCCATGTACTTTTTCCTCCTGGTGAGAGATCGAAACTCCTATGTCCTTGATCTGTGTGTCTAGGACAAGGCCTCCAATGGTTGCCAAGAAACGAGTCTTGGGGAGTGAGACAACACCAAAGATACTGACTGCCGGCGGGGGAAACTTTGCATCTTCTTGCTCAGTGCAAGAGTCACGTGTACTGTAACTAGCCACAGGGCTTTGCTTGTTCAGTCCTTCATTTGGTTGACTCAGCCGGTTTCCATCTTCTATGTCTATCTTGACTTCTTTCATCCTATCTGGAGAGGGACGATCTAAACCAATGAGAGATTTAAAATTCAGATGGAATTCAATTTCTGGCAGAATAGTAAAGTGCTAAAACATAGGGAAAATATAAACAGAAAAAAAAATTAAAGGTGGAAAAAATCGGAAACCAATTAAGCGCTATAATTACATTTGTTGTTTCTTTTAATTTTCCTTATTTTATTTCATTTTGTGGTATGCTGAGTTTCAAGTTGATCTTCTGATGAGGTTCAAGTAACTGTTTGTGCTCATCCAGCTTGACTATCCCCAAGGTTATTCAGGACAACCATTGCCACCACTTGGTACTTTTTGTATGATTAACTATCAACATTATTGTAAATTTTTACGACACGAATAAAGCTTCTTGTTGTTGTTGTATACCACTATAGTTGCCTCTGTATCGGGGTAAAAATTGGTAAGTTATGGGTTTGGTACCCGCTTGGGACATCTGACTTTTTACAGCTGATTTTTCTGCTTAAATTTACTCTGAAGACACGTTAAAGTTTCCCTCTCTGTTGAACGGGCAGTTCGAAATGTGTAATATGTATGTATTATTATTGATTTTTAAAGGGTTTTTTTGTAACAGTAAAAAATTACATTTTTGTTGCTTTTAGCGAAACTGGGCTATGACATCGTTTCCGGATCGATGTCATTTATAATAGTGAAATTTGTTAAGAGATGCATTGTCCAACGTTGCTTTTTTTGATATTTTTTGTGTTTTGGTTAAACTTTTTCGAAATCCCTTTTAGTTATTTAACATCAACGTAAGTCGTAAAAACGGCCCAATTTTCCCGAAAAGATGATCATGAATTCTTTAAATTTTAGAAACCTAATTTAAGCCTCATAGAAAAAAATGACTATCAGACCAACATTAAAAAAATTCATAGAAGTAAGCTTCAAATTATATATGATCAGAGCACGGTTGATGTAACACAGTTTTTATTGAATATTCAATCTCGTATATTGCATTTCTAACGGTCTGATTGGGTCATTTAATCTCAGGTATCAACCATACAATATTACCAATGAAAACATTTTCCAGACGATTTATGAAAGTGAAACAGAATTAAATAGACTGATTTGACTACTGATAACTTCTAGGTATCCGATTGTCCAGAATTGCATGAAATTTAACAAAGCAGTTATTCCACTCACGCCTTGTTGGATTTCTATCATCTCATATGCAATGCATGTTTGTGAAATAATTTTTAAATATTTCAGTTCAATTACTCTGCTACCTGCACTTCCAGTGGCACCAAAAATGCTTCTTCTTATGTATCCTTTAGTCTTTGCCTCTTTCGGTAAGGACGAGTACAGATCCAACACTTGGTACATAATCCGCCAGCATTTTGGCAACATAGGTGACTGGGCACTGAGGGTACTTGGCTGAGGAGTGACAGGGCAAGCACTTGGTGTTGAGGAAGTAAGTCTAATCCTGGGCACAGGGGGACCATCCCATGTATCACCCGCTGTTTCATCTGCATCTGGGCCAATGCAACGGCACAGTTAGAAAAGATAAAGCAAGTTGTTATTATTAATATTGTTATACCAGAACAGGATAACTTTTTTATTGATAACAACTTGGGTTGGGTTGGCAACGGTGGCATGGTTGGCGCAGTGGTAAGATCTCCTTCTAACCACAAGATCCTAGGTTCAAACCCCGGGTCAGCCGAGTGTTGAACATTTGTGTGACCTTCTTTTCTGACAAAGTTGACTCAGCTTTCCATCCTCCCGAGGTCGGTAAAATGAGTACCAGCTTCTGCTGGGGGCTAACCTGTGACGGATTATTTTCCCACCAAGGGGGAGTCAATGACTCTCATCCGCTTAACACTACAGAAACCGGATATAAGCACCAGCTCCAATGGGCCACTTAGGCTCGTAAAAGGATTTAGTTTAGCTTTTAGCTTCCAGCACTGAGTTAAGTGTTTTTCTTTGACATAAAGATTTCATTACAGATATTACAAGTACCTCTCCATCATGCTGCAGAGTATGGTCACTTAGCTTGTTTGGAGGCCTTGTTACGACAGGGAGCTGACGTCAATTCAGCCACACCAGAAGGGTGGACAGCTTTACACTCGGCATCACTCTATGGTCATACATCCTGTGTAGAAGCATTAATTAGGTACAATATTAATTAGAATTAAGTTTTTCTAAAGAATAAAACTAAACTGTTGCCAACAACGACTCATTGACAATGCTTTGATACCAGATATGGTTGACAGGTTTTGTTTTTTGTTGACACAGAATAGGGCTTTTTTGGTATTAGTTCTGACCTTGATACTTTGATTGCCACAGTTGATCAAGAATTGGATTTTCAATGCTAAATAAAACAGGAAAAAAAAATCTTGAGATTGGTGGAGTTAACATATCTTATCATGAATTGATCATCTTGAATTTTCAGTTCATAAATTTTGCACATATTGATAATGTATGTCTGTCTTGTTACTAGGTATGGTGCAGATCCAAATGCAAAAACTATTTCTCTAGCACAAGGCACTTCGTATAATGATACACCATTACATTTAGCTGCAAGACACAATCACGCTTATTGTATCAAAAGACTTGTCCAAGCTGGTGGAAATTTGTGGGCAAAAAACTGTCTTGGACTTGTACCAGTACAATTTGTCAATGACTGTAAATTACAGGAGTGGATGGAATATATGCAACAAAAGCCAAGATCACTTCAGCTACAGTGCGCAGCTGTTTTGAGAAGACATTTGAAACCAGACAGAACTAAAAATATTATGTTACCATGTCATCTGGCAAGATTGGTACTCTTTGAGACCCAGCCCAAACTCTTATAGCAATTACAGAATATGACGGAAGGGTACGACGAGGAGCAAATCTTGTTTCACTGGTAATGGTATTGAATCACAATCACAAAGCTGGCTGTATCTGTCCTTGATTTTTGTTTTAATGCAATGCTTCGCAAATGTAGAAATTAAGAGAGAATCCACCAACAGTTTGAATACTACCAATTGGACAAAAATCTTGGGGATTCTCGGCTCCCCTACAATATTAATGTTAACCCTTTCAGCCCAGAGCAATTTATCAACATCTAACTTCTCCTTACATAACTCATAACAAAACAATA
>JAOCPT020318062.1:0-13506 GCA_026546935.2 Palythoa grandiflora | reverse complement strand
TTGAATGAAATGCAAAGGCGCAAAGGCGAACATTGAAGCCAATGTGATGTTGTCAAAGTTGTCAATTATCCGCGCGTAGTGACCTGTTTTGTTATTTGTATTCAATAAAATTGACAGACTTATTTTTGAACGACTAATAGATTTATACTAAAACAATTAGATTATTCGCTCTCAATTTCTATCGCGCGATAGAAATCTCAGGTTCATAATCTAATTGTTAATTAGTATTTATTTTTATCATTAAATATTATCAAGTTTTAAAAGTTAAATTATTCAAGTTCAAGTTGTTGACAAAATAATTTTCTGAAACACAAGGGGAGTGCCCATCAGCCTTTTTGTTTTGGCAAAACTTCAACTACTTTCCACCATCGAAAGTAGCTCTATTAAATATGCTTTCTCGAGCACGTACGATGATTAGCGGAGTGTGTCTGTTTTGCAACAGAATGACATCATCAGCGCCACGGCGGAGTGTGTCTGTTTTGATGTGTTTTCAAACGAGTCAATTTTTAATCTTATATTCAGTCTAAGTCTGTGTTGGAAAAAAAAACTAAAGGAAGATGATAAAGTTTCATCACTTAACAAGTTAGATTATTCTAACTGTTTATTACGTAAAGAGATTTCACAATAGTTACTAGGCGTGGGCATCAGTCTTTCTGTTTACGCGAAATTTCAACGTGATCGATCGCAAGTGGCTGAACCATATTTATATTGTTTCAAGCACGCACGGTGACCAACGGAGTGTGTCTGTTTTGTAAGCTGCTCACAAGCAGGGGCTTTCCCTTCTGATGCATTTTGAAAATCTAATCTTTGTTGGAAAAAAAAAGTGAAGGAATACCATAAAAAGGCATAAAGTAACAATTACATGACAAAGTTTCGTTCAAATTGTTTATTATACAAATGCATTTCAAGGTAATTATTCGCGCAGTGAAACAATATTTCGTGACAGAGACATTTTTTAGTAGAACTATCTTTTCATTTTTTTCACCACTTACATTTAACTGCATAATTTTACAGGAATAACTATCAAATGTTAATTGTTTTCGTATTTGGGCAGCACTCTACTTTTCTTAGCCTGTTTGCACTTAACTAGTATTTAAAAGTACAATATCGTCGGTTCTTTTATGAAAAGTACAAACTCAGGACTTTTGTTTTAAAAAAATGTTTATTTTACCGTATAAAAACGATTTTTAGTTTTCATGACATTAATGTTAGTTTCATAACATTCCGTTATAATTCAGCATGATTCTGGTAAAAAAATTTCCAACCACGCATTTTTTTGTTATTGCAATTGGTATTTACCTTTTGTACAATCTATGTTAGACAAGTTTCTTTAAGAAACAGTTAAATAATCACTGCAAACCATGACAAAACTATTTACACACTAACAATGTGTTTGATTCATACCAGCTGGACCAAACACACATTTACTGCATCAGCAGTAAAATTCAGGATATGTCAAAAAGTATTTAGTGATAATACTTCAGTACTTAATTACATCTTGTAACAATACATTTATAATACAATAGAACTCTGGTAACTTGAACTCTCAAGGGAAACGAAAACTGTTTGAGTTTGCAGTGTTTCAAGTTATCGGGTTCAATCAAAATATTCAATTTTCCAGGAAAAAAATTAATGGCAATACAGTGCAAATTAAACTTATTTCACGAGAAACTAATACATTTTGTAACAACTGAACATTACAATTATGCATTTTCTTAACAAGGCAATAGTGTGGATGTAACTTATCGTGCAAAAATTTACTATACATGTTATTGTGAATGTAACGTCTTGGGGAAACTTTTGATCTAATGAAACGAAATTTAGTTTGAGTTAGCGGGGTTTGAGTTTTCTGAGTTTGAGCTGACCAAGTAAAAATGACTGAAAAATTGGGTCAGATCCAAGGGAATCGGGACTTAGTGTGACCTAGTGGGGAGTTCGAATTATCCGAGTTCGACTTACTGGGATTCCTGTACAAGCTGTTGTTTACTAATTACTAACTACAAATGTCCTGTACTATATCCGGTCGACCAGCTTCATGAAGAACCTCTATCAATCGGATTACGCTGCAAGCTGGATCCTTCTGCTCCCATGTAATAAGAACATATTTCATTGGCGAGAAAGTGTGACATTTATACGATGCATCCTCCAAATGAAGAATTTCATCATTTGTGAAATTTAATTTGCTCGCTACAAGTCTCCAGTCATGTCCTAACGGGTTGGTCGTAATATCCAATTTTTGACAGATGTGCATTCTCTGTGTGTAGCTCAGCTGTAACTTGCTTTGTGATGTTAAACACTGATGTAGAGTTGTTGTGGGCTGCGGCAGCACGACTTCTCTGTTCTGCTAAATACAAACAGAAAATTGATAATTTGCATGGGAAAAAAAGATTGAAATCATTGTTTTTCAAAATTTATTTAGAATCGAAGGGATAGGTAAGGCAGGGCATTTAGATTTGGCACTCGGGTAAAGTTTATACAAGTATATTTTGTTCTTTTGGTCAAGATGCTGAAAGCAGCTGGGCAAAGGTGCCTGTTCCTTAATGAAACTCCTGAAGGCGATGAAATGACAATACAAATTCAAACTGTTGCAGTATGCAAAAGCAGCCATCTACTGGAAAGTATTGGGCTTGGTTGGAACAATTTACTATTACATCATTTTGTCATGTTTGGGGCTTAAAGGGTTAAGTTACCTGTGTCACTGGGACGCAATCCCAAATTCCATTTAGGTAATACCACTGTTAGCTAATGTCACCACTAATATATGCTCAAATTCTTGAAACACTGCAATATTCCATTTAGGAACTGCTACTGTTTAACTAACATACCAGTATTAATAAATCAGATTTTTAATTATCTTGAGGTTTCCTCTGTCTACCATATCTTCATATCTCGGTGTTTTGACTGTTTTGTATATATCTAATATAATTTTGTTACTAGCAAAGTGCTCATAGTATTACTTGTGTTAGTTGAACCAATACTACAAACAATTTAATCACAAACTGATGATTCACCAGACTTGGCTTGTGGAGAAAAATATCTAATAAATGATTTTTTTAACAATTATATCCGCAAGTCTTTGATTCTACAATAAGGTTTTTCTTTTAAAGGGAAGGTTAAAGAAAAAAATTGTAAAAAAATATGAAATTTACCTTTCTTTCAAAGACCTGGTTAATTCCCATCTCAACTCTATTGGTCAGCAGGACGCAAGACTTATCTTTAGGTCCAACAGTAATCTTGCCAAGAAACTCATGTTCTCTGTCCGTAATCTTGTCCAGTACACAAAACTCAATGACAAATCCCTTGCCTTTTTCTAAGCTCTTCACACTTTCAAGATCAATATCCTGTATTTGAATTTGATAATAATTGTATATTAACAGTTGGTAAATATTCATTTCAAACTAATATAAACTTATTTATAAACTGTGTTAGATCATATCTTGGGGGAGCACTGGGGACCTGGAATGACAGAAGAAATACCTTACTATCGTTATCTTTGCTAAATGATTTGATTTTTTTCTTTGCTGGGAGTCACCCTTGAGACTGCTTTCAATCACATAAAATTTCAAACAAACCAAATTTTCCGATCTGACAAGACTGCACTAAAGAAAATCTTAAGTGTACCACTATTTTCAGTTGCCATCACCATTCACCACATTTCAGTTGTTGCAAGTTTACACATTCAGTCGGGTTTCTTGATAAGCTATCAACATGGTGTTAATCTATTCCCTGCAGGGGGTACTCCCTATATTAGTGTGATAGAGGTACTCGTCATAATTTTTAGGGGTCAAAATTGGTAATTTCATATTTTTTGGAGGTTTTCAAAGAAAAATCACGGTTAATTCAGACAGAAGAACTGTAACTTTTAAGGGGGAAGGTGGGGATGGGGTGAAAAGCAACAATATGAGCAAGGTTTTTTTTCTTCGATTTTCTCCTGCCTTTTTTGAAATATATGCTATTAGGTATTTTTATTTTTGAACATTTTCACTACTTGGTATTTTTAGGGTAATTTTTAACATTTCCCTCTAAACATCCCAATCCAATCTACCAGAAGTACCTCTGGGGACAGGTTGAACTTATGGGCCGTTTGTTTTTAAGAAATTTGAATGTTCAAATAGCTTAAAAACAAACGACCCACAAGTTTAACCAGTTAAAACGAATGGACTAACATTATGTTTACTACTTAAAAAATCTTAAAAAGGTGCATCTCAAATTGATTTGCTGCTGAGGTATAAAGAAGCCAGCTAAGTTAAGCTTTTTAAGAAAAGTGTTGCAATTAAATTTTGCTTACCCGAATGCAAGTCTCACTTGTAAGTTCAAACTCAGAGGGCATTTCAAGGGCAACCTGAATATCTTCCTTCACTTCTAGAGTTTGAATTTTTTTCAGTTCATGATTGCTGCCTTCTTCTAGCTCCTGAAATGTCTGAAAAATCAAGATAGAATAATTAATGCCAATCAGTATACAGTAATGCCAATAAATTATTTTTATTAATGATTTGGAAAAAGTTTTTACTTAATACATGCCTTCAGGACATATCAGACAAAAAGTAGTACCTCAAAACTAGTTTACTAACACCAGTTTACTATGTTAGAACTGCTGGAATTGTTGATTGAAAAATTCCAGGAGTTTTCCAGGGTAGAAAATATATTTTTCCAGGACCCAACCACACCACCAAAACAATATTGTGGTTCTTCAGCCTTTTGGTTGAAGCAAAATGGGACCAAAATGACTAAAATCCCCAGAAAAAAACATTCCTAAAATTGAGTCTTCACTGATAAAATGCAAAAAGTACAATCATGAGTCTGATGCTTCTGCAGGTTTTAGTTTTTATATAAAACTGTTTAAAAATTTGTCCAAAAAATTCCAGGAGTTTTCCAGGAATACAGGGAAATTATCTGTTTTTCCAGGAGTTTTCCAGGGTCCTGGAAGAAAATTTCAAACTTCCAGGAGTTTTCCAGGAATTCCAAGAGTAGTGGGAACCATGCTTTCAGGATCCCAGACCTTTTTTTCTGACTCTGGCTAAAACTTAGGGTGTATTTACATGATACCAGATTGAGAGCCGATTCAGATTGTCTTGGGATTCATTCTATGTTACAAAGTGGAATCAAAAATGGTGAGCCTGCATATTTGTTTCAGGTTAGGACATGCGAGGTTGCCATCTTGCGTTTGTACCTCAAGGTGTGCATGCAATAGGCAGCACCCAACTGACCAAACTATCGAAAGCTTTGGGAATGAGATTGGTCTCGTTATGGAATGAACTTCGAACCTATTTACATGATTCCAGGATAGAATACCTCAATGAGAATTCTGTGTAAACTCGATCGGTAATGACTTCACTTTCGTTACAGATTCATGTAAACACTTTGCACTCAAATGCAGAACTACAAGAGGGGAAGAGGGGAAATAAAAAAATTGGAGCATGTTCATTCCGGTTCAAAACTCGATTCGGTATCATGTAAATATGTGGTTATAACTTTAATAATACTCAAACTATGCATATCTATAAAGATTATGTTGCAGAAAAATATTACTTACTTACTTTGGTAATGAAATTAACTTAGAAGTCAAAATCTATGAGTAAAATAATATCCAACATACCTTCCATGTGGTATCATCTTTGTGTATGAAAGCAACTCTTAGAAACCATGTTCTTCCAGCAACTGGTTGCGATGCAAATACTGCTACATAAATGTTGGGAACCTGGGAAAAATTGTATATATTTTGAAACTGAATTGATTTAAAATGAAGAAAAATTTAGCAAATATTGTTGGTAACAATATAATATTTGTGACAATTATAAACCATAATGTTAGACCTAAAAGAATTTTTCAAATTTAAACATAAAATTTTTATCATAGAAACTTCACCGGCAAAAAGTAGGAATGACATATCTTGTTAAAAATGCAGTTAGAATGAAGAACGAGGCTAACACTGTGGAAAATGAATCTGCAGTTATTTAAATCAGCAGCAACTAGGGATGTGAAACTGGTCTATTGACAGTATCTAGCCAGCAGTAACAACTGGAAAGTACCTCATTATGTTCCTTAGGCATCTCAGCTTGGCATCTTTCACTGTTTCTTGGCTTTGAACCTCTTGGAGGAATCGGTGGGCGGGGTCTTCTGGGTGGAACAACTGGTGGTGGTCGCTCTGGAGCCTCCAATAACATGGGGCTCCAGTTCATGTAGCTGATGCTGTTCACCTCGAAAAATACATTTGCATATTGTCGCTGTGTGTGCTGCAGATTTGTATAAACATAGCAACGGGACTTGACCTTTGTGTCATCTGCAGCAGTACTATTTTGAGTTGAACTTAGTGAATCATCTCCACAAGAGGAACTTGTAGTGTGATTCACTTCAGAAATTGTTTTTTTATCAATGATGTCAATGTTTGGAAAGCTTCTTCTTTGCTTAATAGTTGTTTTTTTGGAAACTTCCACTGAATCATGTAGTTGCATGTCAGAGTCACTGTGATGTCTTCGATTTTCATAGAAATTTTTATTTTGAGGCGATTCAAAATGAGTTCTTTCAGTAATTTCATTTGCAGAACTACTGCTAGCCTTATTTTCCATAATACTTCGTGGCTTGGGTGGTATCTTGGGAGGTCTTTCTGGAATCTTACAAGATTCTTCACCTGAAGTTGTAAAAATTATGTCATTGTTTTCATTTTCTCCATTGTTGGAACTTAAACTAGAGTGAACATCCCTCTGTATTGGGCATCGCTCAGGAACAGGTGGGATTTCTTCAAATTGATCATATTGAGAAACAGGACACTCGCTGCCTGAAGGTAATGAGTTTCTTGAGACCCTTCCTGGAACAGGAGGGGCATCTTCACGTGTCGACAAATTTCCAGCAGCATTATTTGTCAATAATCCATTAGGCTGATAGTTTCGAATGCAAGTTTTCAGAATGCATAGACGTTTGAGGAATTCACTATAAATCTCACTACTTTGAGTGGTGTGAATAAGGTAAACAGATTTCTCGTCACTTCTAAAAAGCAATCCATTATCGCACTGCTCAAACTGGTTACAATCCTGTATTGGCCACTGTCCAAAACAGCTGAACTGTAGTTCATTAAGCTCTGACAGAATGATGCTGTCTTCAAGAATATGCAAAAATGCTGGGCCACTGAAGGCAATGCTGTTCTTTACATCAACTTTGTAGGTTGCCACTAGAAAGAAATGAAAAGATATCAATCTAAATGTAACAAAACTAATGCTTTTAAAATGGAAAAACTGGTACAACTGTAAAACATATTTCCTCAAATAAATACTGCGGCATTTATTAAATTTTTCATGATTTGGGTCTCATGAGAAAGGATTGCATAATTTATCCCATGCCTACATCAATGTAAAATCTTCGGAAATCATCGGAACTATCCAATAGTTTTCGGAAATCTATGAAAAGCTTTGGAAATGTTTAAAAAACTGTTTCTTATGCAGTTAAATGGAATTTTGAAAATCTTCAGAAAATTTTTGGAAATCTTCAGAAATATTTGAAAATCTTCAGAAATTTTAGGAAGTACTTTAATTTTTTTTTAAGTTATTTTGTGTGTTTTGAAAATTTTTGGAAAATCTAGGTTACTGATTGGCTGAAAAGTGATATTTACACATGTAAAATTATCGTATTTTTACATGTGTTTAGATACAAGATTTCTCAGACTTATTTTTATAATGAATGACTTAGAACCCAAACTAATCTTACCATTACAAAAGTCTTGTAGTATTTTACCCAAGCATTCAATTTCTGACAGGGATGGTGATGACAAAATTAAGATCTGACTTGCACAGTTAGGTGGGAGAGGCAGAACTGCCATACTGTGGTCACAACGACTATTGCCAGAATCTCTCATATAAATAATAGCAAAACCATTTGGAAATAGTTCCTTCTTGATTATCCCTAACTTGTCTCTCATCATCTTTAACAATTTCTGTCGTTTACTGGTAAACTGAATTTGTAGGGTACCTTGAAACAGAAAACTTTAATTTAGTCAAAACATAATTATACAGTACAATATAATACAATACAGTACAATACAATAAACTTTATTTCACAAGGGTAACACATTAAACTAAAAATAAGTTTCTAAGGCCGTGGTCACACTTGACCCAGCGAAAGTATACTTTCATTATTGCCATGGCTACCATCTGCTTTATGTATACTTTCAGTGTGACCTCTGATTTTAGACAAAGCTCCAGCACCCGACGCACGTTCTAAACTTCAAAAGGGCCGACGTCTGCTTCAAGTAAGGTTGAAACCACACTTGGAGCCTGCTATTTACGTAAACCTTGACAGAAGTGTCAACTCTAATGACAGCTCGTCATTTGTCAACGTGCGTTCAGTCAGGCATGACAAAAGTAAACGTTCCGAAAAATCGTGCCAGGTACAATTCGGGGGTTCAAGTGTGACCATAGCCTATTATATGGCCCTTAAACAAACAAACAATGAAAAAAATTACAATAATGCTATATATACAGACAGAGCAAATTATGCAAACTTGTGCAAGTCTATTTTAAATATAAAATATCAAATGCAAGAGTTCTTAGAGTTTTATAGGTTTATTTAAATGTCTTGTAAATTCATTTTATCTTTTTTATCATTTGAAAAAAATCACTACTCTTTTAATTACAAACATGTTTCTGCAGTACTCACTGCCATTGTCAGTGAAACTAATTAGAGATTTGTAGGTGAGTTAATATGTAAATTATTTAATAGCACACAGAAAAACAAAAGAAAAGTAACAATTATATTATAATGAAAGTTTAAGATCGATATGCTTAACTTGGCTATTTAAACTGGGATTTTCACGCTTGATATGAATAGCCTCTTATTTTTAGAGTGAATTCTATTGCGACAGAATCCAAAACTTGAAAGAAATGCTTTGAACAAAGTTGAGAACGCGCTTCGTTGCTCTCTAAGTATTTATAAATACGACATGGTCATTGACGTGCATAGCTAGGTGTTGGACTGTTTCTCCGTCATAGAGCCAGCACATAAGAATTTATAAATGATGCATGTGTGCAGGTCAATAGGGATACTACCCGATAGGGTCTTTAACACTTAAAAGACTGCCTATTATAAAAAAGAGTTGAAAACTAGCTTGATATTTATATTTTTGCAACAGCACTTTGCCAAAAAAGCTAGCCGATTTTGGTTTAATCAATATCATAAAATCACAAGTCGAGGTTAATATTTTCGAAAATCAGAATTTGTTGGGGTGGAAATACAAAAATTAAATGAGCAAGTTGCTTTCCTTCGGTTTCCTCCTGTCTTTTAGAAATTTACGCGTTTCATGAGGTACTTTTACAGTCCAAAATTTTCATGCCTTGGATTTTTTTAGGGTATATTTTCACATTTCCTGACAAGCACCCAGGGCTATCCTTTTCACATTGAATTAACTCCCTGGGTGCTTTCCAATGAATGGGGATTATTTTCAGGACTTTTAAGGTATACATTTTAGAAATTTAAAAGTCTTTATTGCAGGCCCACATCAGTCTCTGGCAGCCTTTTTAATCTGAGGATCTAACCTTGTAAAAATAAAGCTTGTCTGTATACTAATGTAAGGAGGTGTATACTAATGTTGTTAGAAGGTGTAATTACGGGTATTCATTACAAAAAGAACTAAGTAAAAATTCCCTTTGAAATACAATACAAGTCATTTGTCAAATGGCCAAGTTTTAGTTTAGCTAATGTTTTTTTTTTCAAATATAGGTTTTGTCACATGATGGACGGTACATAAATGATTTATTTCCAAGGCGGAAGAAAATACAATTAATAAACACTTCAAGTTGAATAAAAAACGAAGAGTTCTTAAAACCAGAAGCACAAGTACAATTTTGTTAACTAAGCTTGTACTTGTTCATTGTTAATAAAGGTTTATAATATTCACTGCAAGATATTTCCAACCCCCAACCACTCCACATAAATAGTTGGTGTGACTAATTTTAAAATGCGATGCGTGTTCTTTCTGATTAAATAGAAATGAATAACCATAACTTTGAGGCCCAGACAACCATGATATTAATATTGCTATCTTTTAAAGAAAGTTTCGATCGATTCTCTTTGTCTTTCGAACTTGAAATTTACCATACACTTGCAGACTCAAGTTTCCTTAATAAAATTCTATATTTTTGATGCTATGCAAATGATTTACGAAGGTTGTTTGTTAAGGCAATAAAAAGTTTCACGCGCCCACGTTTCACGTTTTCTAGTTGTTATTTGTTATTAATTTTCTGCACTTACCAGACTCTGAGCAAAACTGAGCCTTGCATCTTCGCCACTGCAAATCGAACAAGAATAAGCAAAACGTGTTTTAAAACGTTACTGTTAATAAAGGCCTAACTTTTTAGAATAAATGAACAAACGAGACAAATACAATTTCTTATTTCGATTCAGTTATGCGAATATTATTTCAATTTGCGTCGTGGAAACTTCTCCTACCTTCCCATCGGATCCACAGTGTTTGCCATTTAGCACGGACGATGAATCGTTAGCTACTTTTACAACGCCAAAAACTTGATTTGAACGTGCCCGGAGAAGTTCCATCTGGACGTGCATCTGCCACTGTCAACGAAACCACAACCATCCGACCTGAATATTATAAGATGCTATAATTGCGGAAGTCTATTTTCTGCGAAGCCTCATACACCCACCAATGGTGGGAATGCCCCGACCCACCTTTTGTGACGTAACGGGGTTCATGGCAACCACTACAGGTATAAAACGGTGTCTGATTTTATTTCCGGCACCGCAGCTATTTTAGTGATGTTTTGACGCAATATTAGTACGTTTAACCTATGTGTACTATTAATATAACTTTTTTTACGTAATTTGACTTCGTTGAGGTACATGTCTAAACAGACATTACATTTTATAAAAATTCATAGCTGAAAAAATAATTTTTGCAGCTTCAACGGTAGTAATAGATCTGACCTTCTAGCCTCTATGTCCCGTCAGGGCCCAATATACTTATTAAATATGTAAGTTTAAGCAAGCAATGGAAATTTGAAAATGGTTGTTCAACTCGGCCTATTGATATATAAAGTACTTACTTGTCTTTATAATTTCGAGGTGTGGTTTTTTTATAATCATACTACAGAAATTTGTAACGAATAACGCGCAGTTCTGCCGTAATGTACTGTTCTAAATTTCTAATTTGATTTTTAATTATACATACGGCGAACGAATTTAAGATAGATCTATGTAGATGTATTTTTAAACTGATCTAGAAGAGCAGATCGAACGAACAATACCAGTCACCGCCTCTTGTGTATCCCTCAATGAATAAATACAAATACTGGTAACTCTGTTCGTGGTTTTCAGATTACTAATTTCAGTCTCAGATTACTGATTTTACCATATGTAACTGAAGTTTATCGGCGAATCTGATTGACAAAGTCAGAGAGTTACCAATGGACGTATTTCTAAGGTTAATTATAGCCTTTTGAATTCTCAGTTTCTCAGTAAGTACTGTCTAAGCAATTTGATAAACACAAGGGGTCGTAATATTGTGAGTTGTGTGGCAATTTGTGTACGCTTATAGCCTATATTTAAGGTATTACCGAACGTTTTAATTTTTTGTTTATACTTTATATTGCTCGCTCTGGTAAGGTAGGTGTTAGAACAATGGAAATGAAAACTAAAATTAGAAAACCGCTAGTTTATACCGAGTGTATGGCTTTAACTGTACACAATCACTTTGATTTAGGTTTTTGACTTAATTTGTCTCAAAGATTAAAGAACTAAGAAGCTGAAAGATCTACTTTGGGAAGAAACCTAAACGCCGGCCATCATCAATTCGCCCTTACATTTCTTCATATCATGTTTGCCATACCCTAGACATACTCACATACATACTCAGCGAGTGAATTAATTGATTTGACCTGCAAGAGTTCACCAACAATGAACGAGAAATTTCAATCCTGCACGAGGCTTTGTCGGGTTCGGTATACCAACTTTCGAGTTCATCGTTAGGGAACACTGAGTGTGGGTAAATCCCGATAATTCACCAGCAATGACTACGTTAACACCTTTATTATTTAATTTAAATACACTGCACATAGAATCACTGCATCGAAACCTTTAATAAAATATAGTAGGCAAACGAGACAAAGTGTTGATTTTAATGCGTTTCAAAGTTGATACAAAATTAATCATATTTCTTTACAAAATATATCCGAAAAGACATGAATATGATGATAAAATGAATACTGAATGACTTTTTAAAAAACGTTTTTAAAATGACGAATTGTCAAATTCCAAGTCGATCAGCCGAAACCATGGTGGAATGGCAGTCGTGTGTTAAATTGACGCTACGCGTCGTAACCCAGTTTCACGTGTCACAAATCAGCCAATCAGAAAATTGGTACAGTGTATGAAGATTGAATAACAAACGCGGTCTTTTTCCGTACATACATGGTGTATATTGTGCACTGATTTTAAAATTTGAATGAGGGGGATTCAACTTCCTCCTAACGGTTTATCCGAAATGTGTTTAAAAATAAAAACTTGTATAAGTTTTAATAAAACTGACCAGATGTTTTCGTTATCGTTTACATAAAAAAATACAAACACCAAGCTCGTAGGGATTTTAACATTGTATTTATCTATTTTAGAATTGTTTTTGAAGTAAGATTTGTCGCAAAGATTTGTTTACCTAGTTAGAGGGCGTATTTTCGAGAGTTCTTGTCAAGCTATCGCGTGATTTCTGTTTATGGAAATTTTAAGAATGAGGCAAAATTCACAGCTGGCTCAGTTGAAAGTGCTCATTATTATTCAAATCGATACGAGAACTGCACAATCACAGCAAACACTGTTCTCGGTGAGAGAAAAAGAAAAACACATCATAGACATAGTATGTACACGGTTAACCAAATATCTGGAGTAAATCGAACTTGCCTTCAGTTTCAATAGTATGATTTCATAGGAATTAGCCCTGCTAAAGTGTATACTGTACACCAGACAGACACACACAAAGGTTTTCTACGGAAAGAAATAACATGCTAAGCTAGTAAGGGAAGTGTGGTGGCGTAGAATATGATTTAGGAAGTGACACGTAACAATTTTACCACAAGAAACGCCCCTATCAGAAACGTTACGCTCAAATATCGAGTTTTTGACTATCCAACATAAAGCCCCACTCTATGACCTTTCAATATACCGACAAAAATTCCTAAAATAACCCCCCCCCCCCTTCCGAAAATAAACGCTGAGGCGTTTTAGAAAAAAACGTTTGGTGGATAGTTAGGAAGTTGGAAGAAGTTTTTTTTTGAATAGGAAGATTATTGATTACAAAACGCCAAAATGTCGCTCCTGACCAGGCGCAAGTGCAGCTTTGGTTTGGGGACGGTTTAGCGATTTCCTATATCAAATATTAACTTCAAAATTAATTTTTAAATTTCCATAAAATACTCCAAAACCCAAACTTCCCTCAAAATTATAGTATACTTTCATTTCCTTAATATGATTTATCTGCTGCTTTATATGTTAGCTACATGTATTTGTATTCCCTGA
>JAOCPT020317172.1:0-13508 GCA_026546935.2 Palythoa grandiflora | reverse complement strand
GACTCAATCCTTCGAGGACTGGAAAGCTAAGGTCACCGCAGTAAAGTGTAAAGATAAAACTTGTAAATTCTAAAAAATTTTAAAAATTGGATCATTTTTCATGCCTGAAAATGTGACTAACTTTAAACCAAAAATTTATAACCCAGGCTACCGGAACAACAGGTAGCCCAGTGAACGCCTTACTAGGGCGTCTAGTTATAAATATGGTACTGAAAATCACTATATATTTTACAGGGAGAAATCGGCATTGGAGATTTCAGCATTTTATCCAAGTTTGTCTATAAATTTTACTAAACTTAAGATAGTTAAGTGCAAAAAATTTTTTTAAGTGCATTCCATGAAGGAAGGAGTTTCAAGGATTGTAGGATGCTGTTCCACGTTATGGAATGCCACAGTGTATAGTATTTAGTGCTATTCAACTGTGACATTCGTTAATGTGTAGTAAAGACAAAACACATTTTTTGGTAGAAAAACAAAGAAAAATAAAAAATTGGAAATAATGCTTCTCATTTAGTTATCGAAGAACAGTCTGATTGTTGCAGAAAGAAATGGTAAGTCATATTAAATAGTTATGGTTTTAAATAGTACACATTTTATTTTAACAAGTTTTTTAAATCTCAGTGTTATGTAAAACAATCTTAGACTAGTAAATAAAGTTGATTAATTGCTTGATTGATTCACACTAATGTTTATTAATATCAAAATTTTAACTCATTCATTTTTTAATAGATTGTTTTCTAGCAAAGTCTGTCTTCTTTCTGTTCTTGTTCTTGCAATATGTTGATGCCCCTCTGGGTGAGGATTGTTATGAGTGTGTGCTGGATTCTTATGGCATGTTGTTTGTGACAGGTATGATTTGAATCATAAGCAGTTACAGTTGAAGAAAGTGATAGATGCAATGGGAGAAGCTTCTGGAAAAGTAAGTGTAAACTGTTTAGTAAATGAATGCAAAGAATAAAACAAATGCGTATGTAGGTAAACACAACATGTAATATATATATTGTACATTCAACTTTGATCTCTGGTTCAGTTTGATTTTGTACAATTTTCATTTCAGGGTTTGTACGACACCCTGAAAACCTGGAAAGTCCTGGAAAAATAGAAATTAAAATTCCAGGCCTGGAAAATTAATATCAGTCCTGTAAAGTCCTTGAAAATTAGCTTATTTCTTAGGCAATTTTTTTGAATAAAATAACTAACCCTAAATATTGTTGGGACCACAAATCTGGACACAGATTCATGTGAAAAGATTGCTAAAAATCGCTCTTATGGCTTCTTGCTCGTTTGTATCCGTCTGTGTTTTTGTTCATGAGAGAGTGGCCCTGGGCAGCCACCCAATGTTTTTTTTTAGTTTTTGAGGTCCTTAAAATTTGTTAATTTGGTCCTTGAAAGTCCTGGAAAAGTCCTGGAATTTTCTTTAACTAAAAGTGAAGGAACTCTGCCATTTGTACTGGTACAATTTATTTTGTTCTAACAGAACAAGGGTACATTCACACTAGTTACGCTCTGTCTGACAAAGTTTGTTTGGCCTGGCCAAATACCACAACAAACTTTTATCTTGACCAACTTTTTCATTTGGAAATTGCATTCACATTGTTAACAAATGTCAATCCAGTGTCACTCACTAACCCCACTCTCTTTAAAATATTTTACCTGCTTGTCTGAATAAGTTCCTTAAGTGCAAAATCAACATATTGAATGACTTTTGGATTAGTTTGGTGTTGTTTATAAAACTGAACAATAAATTATTTGATGTGTTTCTTTATGCAGTGCAAGTCATACAGTTAATAATACAAAACCAACAACATTTATCACTTGTATCATGTTACTGGAGATATATATTACTTAAAATGCAAGTTCTTCACAAAACGTGCAGCAAATACAATTTCGAAATCACCCCTACTGAATGTTACCTCATCCTGTGGAATGGACCCTTGGGGTCTGTGATTCATTAAAAGATTTTTCTGCCCAATCTTGTCTGGTGTCACTGCTCTAGTCCTAGAATTGAAGTATAGGTATTGCAATTTACTGTATTTGTCAGATCTTCCAACTCTCACAACCAGTTGGACCACGAGACTCACAGTTTCATGTCTCACCTCATGCTCTCATGGTTTGACATTTAAATCTTAGGGTTTTTCACTTGACATATATTTTTGATGCAGTCCGAAGTTTAACTTTTATGTTACTTTATACATTTCATTGCCATTTTTGGGGCATTTGAGCAGTTTTCTCATTGCTCTCCATCTCAATACGAAGTACTTTTCTCACTGGCTGAGAATCTGGGAAGCACCTGGTATACCCTGTTCTGATGTGCCATGAAATGCTCCTTGTGTGTCGCATGTGATATGTTTCCTTAAGGTTTTTTTCATTTTTTTTAAAATATTTCCCAAATCTCATAGTTTAGGACCCAAGTTAATCTCAGTTTTTCAAGGAATTTTTTGAGATCTCATGGTTTCGGTTGGAACATCTGATTTGTTTACATTTTGATATAAGTTATCACTAAATCAAAATAATGAAAATTCTTTTCTTAAAATACTATTTTTATTGCTAAATACTGTTTCAGGCTCAAAATCTAAGAGGAGCAATTACAGCGGCACTTAAGCTTCAGTGTTCAGATCACAAGCTTTATATCATGAAAGATGCAGCAGCAAACAGGTAACTTATGCAAAACATGCTTGCCTAATACTTTTATTAAGTATTGTAAACATACCTGGTATTTCCTTGAATAAATGCTGACCTTGAATATTAGTGTCATCCTCCAACAAATGCCACACCTGAGAGCCGAAATATTAATAAATGCCGACCTGGAATAAACGCTGACCTTAAATAATTGTCATCCTCAAACAAATGCCATACCTGAGAGCCAAAATATTAATAAACGCCAACCTCGAATATATGCTGCACCCTGGAACAGACAACAAACTAAAACATCGAATTTATGACGTTCACTTTTTACAAGCACAGAAGGGAGTTGATTAAAACTGCAAGTTTAAAGTTTGAAAGGCACAGACAAAAATTTGCAGCATTGAGTTCATCTAATTTCTTACACATTTACAAGCGCAACAAGTTGTAGAGTTGAAACAATAAAGCTTGATTGATACAGCCAGACAAAGAACTGTATCATTTTTTCTACTTTTTAAAGTAAAGTTATGGTTGGTAGTTTAAAAAAATTTTCAATAAATGTTGGCCTCAAATAAACACAGTCTGCCCTCTAATAAATGCTGCATCCAAATCATGAAGAATTTTATTTATTTAGTAAATGTTGCGGTGTTTTTTCAAGAAAATATGGTATTGTCAAGTTAGTGTTCATTTTTTGCATAAATTATACATAATCTAGAACGAAATGAGTCTGTTTAAATTAAAAAATTGTTCTGTGTTTGTATGATCACATTAAATTGGAAGAAATTCCTTTGTCGATTACAAATTAAAGCAATGTTTCTAATTATTGTCAGTTACTGTATCTTATGAACACTACTTACTAATAGAATTCACTGTTAAAGTGTCATAGGGGGTATGTTTTTTTGTTCCTTAAATAGATATTAAATAATATGATTTTTTATAATTATTATTCTTATTTTAATTTGTAAATTGCATATTGCAGTCAGCAGTCCTCAATAATATTGTGCACAAACTACTTTATTTATAACCAGCATTATTTATTTGGTAACAAGTCATTTTGCCCCATAGTTGTATTGTTGCACTGCCGTTGTAGTTATTTATTAATTATACAGCTGCAATCGTTTGTCATACCAGCCATATAAAGAAGAAACAAACCTCTTGCAGTCCTTGTCTGCATGAAAAACGTTTGGAAAATCAGTAAAGAACAAATATTTTAAAACAACTTCTCAGCACAATAAAATTAATGTATAGTTGTGTAGTTAGGGTGACTTATGCATGGGGTTAAATGACTTAGGGAGAAATGACCATGGGGCCAAAGGACTTGTATTCATTTATTTTGGTCTTAATTTTCTCATAATATAATGTGCCTTTATAATCATGATCATTACTACAAATTAAAATTGATTTTAGTTTAAAACAAGACTGCACTGTCTTTTATCTCTAACAAACATTATTGGTTTTCAAGAACAGTAGATTTACATTTATTAATATACAGTGCCATTATATCAGCTGTCTTCAGGTGGACATTGATCGAATAAAAATTACATATGATTTAACTGTTGTTAGTTTATAAAGTCATAAACAAGTAGAGGTTTTTATGCTATTAGTAAATATGCATTGTTGAACAAGCATGAGGTCAAGATAAGTGGATATTGGCCAAGTTCATTTTTTGCGATAATTTTTAGTCTATGTGTATATCAACCAGTGCTTCCAATAAATTATAATATAGAGGTATGGTAATGAATTATCCTACATCCCCAGTGATTGGCTACAGTATTATGTAACAGCATTTATTTAACTTTAGCGGTAAAGGTGCAGTTGTTGGAATTCTTAAAACTGGATACAAGAAGTTGTTTTTACTGGTATGTACAGTATCAACTTGTAGATCAACAGATATATTTAACAATTGTTGTCATAAGTTGAGGTGAATAGTGGCAGAGTATTTGCCAAGATGCAAAGCATCGAGGTGTATATTCTAAAAGCCACTGTTCACCAAGACTGAAGAGAATAATTGTATATTAAGTATATACAAATGAAGTGACCTCAAGAAAAACTTGATCACAACTTTTTTTTCAATTTTAATTTCTCACAAACTACTTTGAATTAATTTATTTTATGCATGCGCAAAATTATTAGACTTGCTTGCATGCTGCAACTCATGTGTGTAAATGTTTTCTAATCTACTTACAGTTCACACAAAGAATCAAAGAATGGAGTTTTTAAAAATTCCAGACAAAACATGTTTCTTTACTTTTACAATCTGAGAATAACCAGAGAAAAGTGGAAAACAACATTAACTGCTCACTTTGATCAACATTCTCACCCATGTTTCTGTTCCATTTTGTTGGCCACGAACAAAGCAAACTAAAAACAACAACGAAGAAGAAAATTCAATAACACTTTTGTTTTTTTGAGCTGGAGTGATTTTTAGCCCCCACTTTCACCATTTTCTCCGTCACTTGGCGCAAGTGAGGCTGAACTTGGGAATTTCGAACCCTATTGCTTTCACTCTATCACAATAACTTATAACTTGGGAAGTGTGCCATTTAATTTTGGTCCATGGCTTATTGGAACCAAAACTCAGTGTTCAAATTGAAGTTATATTATAGCTGTCTGCAATAGTGTATTAGGGGCCATTTCTGAATTTTCTGACTTTTGCTTCAATGTATCAGCTGGTATCAGAAATGAGCACTTAATTGGCCTTAACTGGATATAGCTGTTGAGTAAGGAGAAGAAATGAGCTAAACTTAGTGTCATGGAAAGCTGGGTTTATGTTTTTATTCCTTAGTATATGTTATTCCCACTTAAAGTTGTGTTTCACATTATGTAATTTGGATAAAATTTTAAAGGTATGTTAACCGCCCTCTACACTGACCATTCACCTTAACTTGGCATGCGCAAAAAACATTTGATCGTTGATGCTTTATTCATTTTAAGACATCATGTAAAGAATGTTTAAAAAAGAAAAACTTGACAAACAAAGGAATTTAGTTAAAAGATAATCTTGATTAAACCAATTTTTTTATGAAAACTGGTAAACTATCAGCAACACTTTTGGATTGATTTCAAAAACTAAACCTGTCGTGCTAGTACGTAACTTTCTTTACTAGGTCAATAGCAAATTTTACTAGTCCCGGGAGTCGGGCTAGTGGACTTTTCCACCCCTGAACCCTGACTCGCTATTATGTAATGTTACAATAAAAGTTTGTACAGCTGGCACTTGAGAATTATGCTATTTAAAATGCTTTGATTTAGGACTTGCAGCATGTTCAGAATGAAGTAACACCTCTCTGTGTCTTAGACTTTTATGTCCATGAATCAAAACAGAGAATGGGTTATGGCAAGTCTCTTTTCCAACAAATGCTCAAGGTAAGCGGATAGGCCAAGAGAGCACTCTATGGTATACATTGTGTAGTTTTGCGCACTAAGTAGAATTTTGTTAAAATTTTTCTTCTCTGTTTCCTCACTAGGTTATATGACTTGTGTAGAAAAAAATTGTTTGATGCATAACCTAGCTTTATTTCTAACCAAGGTGAACTTGTTCATATTTTTAACTCGTGGGTATGCGAAGCATAGAAATGAGTTATTATGGGGACTCAGATATGCAAATGCGTCCGTGACTCACCCAGATGTAAACTAATCTGAAATATCTTTATGACAGTTATCTAGTATGTATATATCTTTTTTCCTTTAATGTAAAAGCTAAACATTAGTATGTCTTTGTAAATGTAACTTACTATGAAATGGGAAATAAAGTCTTGTCTTGTCTTGTCCAAGGTGTCGGAAGACTCTACGAAAAAGGCCGGTGCAATTCATTATAAATTAACTAATATTATGCATGCTACAAGAAACAACGATTTTATACCAAAACGTTTTTAGAAAATATTGTAGACAATGTGATCGATGACATTCTTTTAACGTTGCAAAGTCTGTGAAGCACATGGTGAGAGGGATAGCAAACTTCAGAGCAGGGTGAGAGAGATAGCAAAGTTAAAGCTAATCGCTTTCAAAGAGAAAGTTAAGCAGTGTAAAGTTTGTTTAGTTAATCCAGACAGAAAAAAACAAGCAAGTGCACTCTAAATCAGTTTACAGTCTAAAAACCTTGTGGACTGCCAATTGAAAATGCTAGTTTCATCCTCGTCAAACCAATGGACTCTATCCATGGGCTGGGTGGGCTGATTTTGGATTAGTTCTCCCAGTTGCTCAGCTGATCATAAAATATGTGCAATATATTCTCTGATTTATAATATTAATCTGTCTAGTTTAACTTTGATCAACTGTTCTGTTCTTCAGTTGGAGAATGTTAAGCCTGCTCAAATTGCCATCGACAGACCTTCAGCCAAGTTAATCAGTTTTATGAAGAAGCATTATGATCTGAAGAATGTCATCCCACAGGTGATAATTAGCAACTTAATATATGGTGTGATGAGAAATATAATTCAGAGAATACAAATCTTATTGTTTGCATGTCCTGGAGAGTTGGAACATCAATCACAAATCTAATCTACTAAATTGGTGCAGCTTAAGATAGTCGACCCCTTAATTTGTACAAGATTACAATGAATTTTTGTTATTTATTAAGTTATTTATCCATTTTTTTATCCAATGGACTCTAAGTGATTGATTACACGACTGGTCATTGTAGCTATTTTAAGGTTGCCAACAGCTTTCAAACTCAATTCAACTCAACTTGATTATCGCATATCAATATCATATACAATATTTACATACCGCAGCCTACAAATAGCATTCAAGCTGGTCTAGGTATGTGGTATGGAGACACGGAAAAATACTTACAAAATTACAAGACAGTGAAAAACGCCGGTCTAAAGGTTATAAAAAGAAAACACAAAAAGAAAAGTGAAATTGCAGCTTAACTAAACTAAACTATTGGTAAACCAAATGAAACTTTAGTTAAACTATTAGATTAATTTTATAAAAAAGTAGTTCTGGTTAGATCAGTACTTACTTAGATAATTTTCTTGCAGGATAAGACTGAATTGCACATTAAGTATTAATAGATGTTTTTGATAATACAGTGTAAGTTGTTGTGATACAACTCTCAAAAGATTTGCTTCACGGGCATAGCTTGCAGATAATAGCGCAGCGCAGTAATACTAAAAATAGAAATTTTACCCCTACGTGACTCGGACAAACAGGGCCATGTTTGACAAAAATGTCTTTAGAAAAAGTGGCGATTTTAGAATTATAAGGAGCGAATTTATTGTTGAATTTTAGGTAATATGGTCGGTTGAAAATATTGCGTCAGCCGCCACTTGATTTTATTTAGCTGGTTCAGTTTGTCCGAATTATGACGTAATTACTGCGCTGCGCTATTTGAGCTGACAGCCAAAAATTGAAAATACTTCAAATATTCGTAGTTTTGAAAGTTCACAGGGATGATATGGTCAAAAGCGCGCATAACATAAATTATGCTGTTTTTCTATCAAAATGAACAGGGAATTGGGTACAAAAATTTAAAATCGATTGAACTGAAAAACGACGCCCACCATCTGAAAGAGCAGCCAAAGGAAGCTTGTCCCTCCAATCCATACAAAGCTCTCTTGTTTTAGCGATTTTTAAAAGTGTATCATGTCTTTGCGTATAAACCAATGACTCTCAGATCATTTGGTAAACTTACTAATGTTTGGGTAATCTTTCAGACGGCGGGCCTCGTTTTTCAACTCAACTGAGTCCCCTGCCCGTTTTGATGAATTAAATCAAGGGGCCGTCCTAAAATCGATTTGGCACCGTTCACACATCTACTGGGCTTTAAGAGCGGGGACGGAGTCCAGAAAATACATGGCCAGTGGACGTTGAGGGAAAACGTCAAAAAAGGTAATTCACGAATTGATAGACTGGTTTACTATGCTTTTTAGATACATATCTCAGGCCTCAAGTTCATATTTTATAGGCTGACGTTATCAACCTATCAGTGCATAAACACTATTTTATAACAGGAATTATATGTTCCAGGGTTCGTACACAGGACTTTTCCAGGACTTTTAAGGCCAAAGTTTACACTGAAAATTCAAGGACGTTAAAAACTAAAAAAACATAGTAATTTCAAACAAAACAAACAAGCAATTATGTTCCAATGCAATTTCCTGCAATTACATTTTCAGATTAAGTGCAGCGAAGGATTTTTTTGCAATCTTTTCACATGAATTTGTGTCTGGATTTGTGTCCCCGGCTGTGAAAACGAGAGAAAATAATGTAGAATGTTAAGAATTGATAACAGGGTTGCCACTATTCAATGGGATGCGAAATTCAAGGACTTTCCCAGGACTTTCCAGCACCTTTTTAAGCAAATCCAGGACCTTCTCTATCAAACAAAACTTGAATGCTTTATACATATTTTTTTCAAAAATCAGTTCAACAATACACATATTATGTTAGCAAGTTTCGGGACAAAAAATTAAGTTTTCCAGAGGAGCGGTTTTCGTTTTACAACATATTCACATCAAAAATATTTTAACAGAAAGCTTATTCTTATTAATCAGTTGAAAGTTAAGAAAGACATTTTTGGTCCATTCCAGGATTTTCAAGGACCACGACCCGAATTCAAGGACTTTCCAGGGCCTGGAAAATATTTTTCCCAATTCCAGGACTTTCCAGGAATTTCAAGGGCTGTGGCAACCCTGAAATAAGCTAATTTTCCAGGACTTTCCAGGACTGATATCAATTCTCCAGGCCGGGATTTTCGGAAATTTTATTTTTCCAGAACTTTCCAGTTTTTCAAAGGCCCGTGCGAGCCCTGATGTTCGAATACAACAACATGTGTTCGTATTCGGTGCAGAAATATTTCGAGCCCACCACTGAGTACCACTGAATAATAGGCGAGTTATAAAACTCATGAACTGTAGTGGAGCCATTAACGTCCAATTGACGTTAAGCGGTAGCGAATCGATTTTAGGACGCCCTAAGCGCGATAAAATGAAATAATTAAATTTAAATGCTTAGAAATACTATGAGCAAGCCATTTTCTGCACAGAAAAATAAACCGGAGTGAAATATCTTTTGTAACCTCAGTTTAAAGTGCGAGAAAAAGAATTAAAGAAATTTGAGTAACTTTCTGGGTAGTGTACGAGTTGTCAAGGGGTTGAAATTCACTGTCTGCATTCATCTCTCATATAATCATCAGGCTCAAATCAATTTGTTACTGTAACATAAATATTCTCAGTCTCCCAGAAATGAGGTTGCGAAAACGTCAAACCTGCCATAAGTTAACAAGAGAGATATATTTATTTAAAGAGTCTTTCATGACACCGTACCGTGTTTCATAATGAAAAACTAATTTTTCCATGGCAAAACTTTAAATGACTTCAAAACTTAAACGCAGTTATGCCAGGAAGAAAGGCAGCGAAGTAAGACGAGAAAGCAGCAGCAGCTATTATGTGCGAGTCAATTCCAGCGGCGAGCATCCCCCCCCGGGCATTCGAAAAAGATTGTGATGCAGTCCTGTCCTAAGAGTCCCCCAACATTATTGTAAACCCCCAGTAATTCAGCCACTGGCTGTGATTGGGGTTAAAAGTCGACCAACAATCGTTTACGTTTTATTATGTGTTTAAGTCTTGAAACTTATAATATATGCGACAGTTAATACATTGGATTCGTTCTCTAAATTTAGAGCATCTATTTTGGTAGGATTCATGCAATGGGTGATTTTTATAGCTGGAAGTCAATGCAATAAAACGCTGACTTTTTCTTTTCTTTCCAGACTTTCTAGATATTGTAATATACTATGAAAACCAAACTATGGGAAAAGTAACAATTTTATAAATATTTAGCCACTCTACTATTTTAAGATAGCTATTCAGAGAGGCAAATAGTTCTTGTTAGATATAGTTACACTGTGAGGTAGGTAGATAAGGTTAGACATAACAGATAAAATAGTTAGACAACTAGTAGTTAGATAATTAGTAAGTCCTATACAGTTAGGCAGTTAAAAGGTTTTAAATTACATTATATTATTATTTAAACCCTTAAATTCTTAGATTATAATGTCACAAACGGCCAAACGCTATATTATTATTATTATTATTACTATTATTATCATCATCATTATCACCATTACCATTATCGTTATGATTATTACAAAAATGGCTTACAGGCTATAATTAACGAAAGGAAATGGGAATGAAATGGGAACCAAATGAAAACAAAGTGAAAACAAAATGAAATTTAAATAAAATTTTACTCGATAAAGCGATTGAAGCCACTATGAAGATTAAGTAATTTAAGGCGCTGTTACGGTGTTGAAACCACTTCAAAAACTCGCAACATGCTGCGCGAGCCCAGTGTTGCGCGGAAAATCGTCGTGGCAAGTTGACTCGTGTAACACTGCCTTTAAGCTGATCGCCAACAAACCTTGGCGACGGTCAAATAGCGGTCATTACCTACATTCAAAAAACGTTTCCACTTACATCTTTGACCAAGAAAACTCCCCTGAGTGTATTATTCTTTGTTTCATTCAACATCGGCATCGGCAGTTGATTATAGTAGCAAAAATCAACGAAACGAAATGAATTTCCACCACACCCCCATCAGATATGATTTTACGCACAGAACTGATGGGGGTGGCATATGGTTTTATTTCATTTTCATTTCGTTCCCACTTTGTTTTGTTGATTACAGTATTTAAAGCCACTAAAACTAATACCATCTTCAGTAGTCAGATGCAAGGCTGTTATACATTCCTGTTCCTGAAAGATATTATTTTTTATTTCAGATACTTAAAATATCTACATTGTAGTTCAAGAAAAAATATTCTACTACTATATTAGGGCTAAAATTCAAATATAAACTGAGTTCTTTAAGTTATTAAGTGTCTTGAAGAAATCTTGAGACTTCTTGTGTTTGCTTCAGTATCAAATTACAAAAACGTTTATGCATATTATGATACAATTAATTATGTTTTTTTAAATGTTTTTCCTATTATTTTTTACTTCTTTTTTGGGATTCTATCCCTCTCTTTCTGTTCCATTTGATTGTAGAAATCTTCAAGAGTAAGTGCATCAGCATTTGATCCAGTCTTGCTTTTTCTCTCAAGAAACAATCCTAATGGTTCACGGTGGTGCAATGCAATGCTTCTGTCCCATCTAGGTGGTTTAATGCCAAGAGCCTCATGTATGTGTTTTGATAGAACCTGCGTCAATTTTAAAAATGTGATCAAAATGAGGTAACCAACCGCAAATTTAACACCCAGAGGGGGGCATTGGGGTACATTAAAAACTGCAAAACTGCATAAAAATTTACCCAAAACCGAAAAACTGCAATTAATTTTGATCAAATCAGAAACCACATAAAAAACAAAAACATCAAACCTGAAAAATTACGCTTCCCAGTTTTGAAAAACCTGTCAGATCCGAAAAACCAATATTTTTTGGCCAAAAACCGAAAACTGATTGCTAAATAAATGAAAAACCGCAATCCGCAAAGGACAACAAAGCTGAAAAACTGCATTAATTTTATTTTGTGCGAAAACCTGAAAACCACACCCAAAAAATGGCCGAAACCACAAAACCGAAAATCCCAAAGCCCCCCTCCAAACAGTCTTGCATTACAAACTGACCCATGTTAAAAAAAAGAAAAACAAATCTCTGTCATATCACACAAGCAGAGGGGGTGACACGATGGCAAGATCTCTGCCTCCCAATCCTGGGGTTCCTGGTTCGATCCCTGGCCTGGTTGAGGGTTGAATATTTGGGTGACCTTTTTTCCCACTAAAGTTCTCCCAGCCTTTATTGTTCTTGGGTCAGAAAAATGAGTACCAGCATACATGGACTATTTTGAAGCAAGTACCAGGGGCACCTTTATATGCATCTGTTCCGCTGGGTGTAAATAATCACTGGAAACACCTTTGAATATAACGATATGATATGAAAAAAGCTAAATCCTTTTACAACTAGCCTAAGTGGCCCATTGAAACCATTGCTTATCTCCATTTTCTGTAGTGTTAAGCGGATGAGAGTCATTGACTCCCCCTGGACGGGACACTAATCCATCGCAGGTTAGCTCCCAGCAGAAGCTGGTACTCATTTTACCAACCTTGGAAGGATAGAAAGCTGAGTCAACTTTGGCAGAAAAGAAGGTTATCCAAATGTTGAACTCTCGGCTGAGCCAGAGGTCGAACCTGGGAACTTGTGGTTAGAAGGCAGAGATCTTACCACTGTGCCAACCACACTGCCATTATGATATGAAAAAGGAATTATATGTAAATGCACCACTTACTTTACATCACTTTACAAGAAAAGCTTGTCCCAGAACTAGCATGATCCAGAAAGACTCACTTGAAAACTCATAACGGAAATAAGGAGAGGGCTGGTTCGCAGCTCTCCACAAAAAACTCTGTGAAATTGGGCCTCCAACACATGATTTACATAATTTTGAAAATGCAATGAGGGCAACCTGTTGGTCCTTGTATGTGTGTAAGGCTTTCTAACTTAAAATGCTTTTTGTTACTAAATATTTTTACCTTAATGTGGTCAAAATCTGTTATCCCTAATCTTGGAAGAGATGAGCAATCGACTTGAATCAATCTTCTTCCATTTATAAGATTATCAGCAAAGCAGTTCTGTGAAATAATTTTTAAATCTAGCGAATGTCATGCAACTTACAAAACATTGATACATATTTTATATATCATATTGTTTGTCCTGTAAATCTTTCACACTCTGCTGAAGGTGCTTATTATTAAATAAATAAAGATTATTATAAGCCTGGGGAGGATACATCAGGGGTAAAATGATAGGGATGCTCGTCAAGATATGTTAAAAAATACCCTAAATATACCAAGACATGAAAATTTTCAACCCTAAAATATACCTAATAGCATAGATTTTAAGAAAGGCAGGCGGAAACCGAAGAAAAAAAAACATGCTTATTAT
>JAOCPT020316286.1:0-13512 GCA_026546935.2 Palythoa grandiflora | reverse complement strand
GGGAGGGGGATGGGGGGCTCAATCGGACCCCTACCCCCTCTCTATTTTCGAAAATATCCAACCAATTGACGCGAAACTTGGTATGTTTAATAAGTGGTTTAATATATGTAGTGTTTTCGAGATGGTTTAATGATCGACTTCCATTGTCATAACAGAACACACTCAAAACAACTCGCTCGATGATTACACCACGAGGTCACTAATTATGTGAATTAATTATCATATATTACACCCATTGCATCCTGAGAATATTGAAAAAACTTCTTGCGGAAGAGTTCTCCTCCAAAATAATTTTAGTCTCCAACCAGTCTTTCTTTCTGCAAAAACACTCATCCAGGTAATTTAACCTGTTGATAAAAGTTGGAGATGCAGATTATGTCATCTTGTGAGACAAGACAAACAAACACATTTGCACATTTGGCTCTTTGTCCGCGAATGACCAACTGTAATATCGATCAAATTGATAGTGTCAACGTTTTATTCATATTCACAGTTATAGTTCTTCGATATTGACGAGCTCATACAAGTGGTGAAATTTACATAAAAAAGCACATTTGTTGCATTTTGAAGAGTGAAACCTTCCCTATCCGGCCTCAAAACCTTTTTTTCATACATTTTCGTTCCAAGGCATGAGACAACCTTAAAGTGTCCATATTGATTTTGATATCTCGTTAAAGTTCCCGCGCCGGCCACGCCCAATGGAGATAACCGGGAGTTGCTAAGCCCTGGGTACAGAACAGGCCGTGACGTCACTTCAGGAATTGCGTACTCTTTCCCGCCAGTTTTTTCATTGTTTTCATTGTGTTTCCATACAAACCCGATCATTTTTTGTCTTAAAAAATTGAAAAATGATCGGATTTGTATGGAAATATATTGAAACACTGAAATGAAGATTTGGAAATTTCTAAAGTGACGTCACAGCTTGTTCTAAACCTAGACTTAGCAGGGGGGAAGGGGGGTACTGAAAAGTAACTATATCACTGGAACCAAAACAAAGAGAGCTGGGCAGGGCATGACATCATCACGGGTTATGACTGGTGATCACGTGACACATCGCGCCTTTTTTGTTTTACTAAGCGGAATTTTTTGAAAATTTGCTATTTTCTTCAATACTTTGATCATTTGCGGGTGCCTGAGCTCGTCATAAAGGTGAAGAAGGCTTATATCTTGTCAGTGACGAAGAACTGTTCGTTGAAACTGTGAGTGGGACAGAAAATGTTGGTTTTACCTAACCGCTACAACAATTATGCCCCTAGCCCCTTCAAGAACAAGCGTCCCTGAAGCAGATGTGTCGAGTCTCATCAGGTCACATTCTTAACTTTTAGAAATCTCATTAAAGGATAAAAGCAATAAGCTGTACATTTTGCCAAAATTTAAACCTGCTCGAAGACTTATATATAAAATATTAAATGTATGGAATAAGTCTTTCCGCACAAAAATTATCCAACATTCCCATGATGCAATGCGTTCAAATGTCAACAAAATGGCAGTCTGCTGTATTTGGTCGTAAAACCTGTTCTAATTGGCCAGTTTTTGAGACGTTTCTTAAAAATAACTGTACAACTCAAAAGGTTTAAAGTTGTTTGAAAGTGCTATTTCCCCAAACGGAGCATTGCGCCGAGGATTTTGGATTTAAAAGAGCTCTGTTTTGAGTTAAATTTTTCTTTTTATGGTGCATAATTTTTGAAAATAGGGAACAATGCACTAAACTTTTTGTATCCTATGTCTGTATAATGCAGAACATTCGTAACGTTTTTGCACTAGAGTACAGTTATGTTATGTTTGCTAAGTTAAGAACTGAACTGGTTTTGATTGTTAAATTGTGAAATTGGGTGAAGTTGGATTTTTCAGACGGATAGAATGTTTTTATTCAAATACACTACTTAGCTGAAATGGAATCTTTCATAAAAAGTTCCCTCACATTAAGTTGCTTACCACAACATTTGCCAAATGATATGTGAAGAAAACTCCATGTGGATGTAAAAAGCAAACAGCTTACTGCTTACTGCAGGAATATGGGGGGTCACGAAGTAATTCTTGTTGATCTGGCTGGGCCGCAAAATATATTGATTGATGATGGGTGGGCCACGAAACGCACAAACAAAGTGTGTGCCTGAATTTCTATAACCAAAAATTTTGTGTTGACTTGATAGGATATTTTAAAAAGTACTGTACTGCATTGCTAGCTGATTGTTTCCATCATGCTGTTTCCCAATATGTAAATAATTTTTGTGACTTCTAATTGTTCTATTACTATAGTAACTCCTAAACCTACCCCTTTCCTTCAGAAGAACCATCAAACGTCCATGAAAGTAAAAAGTTTTAATTTGATAATATAAATATTAAATACACAAACAAAATTATTTGTAACTAGCTGCGATTTTATATAAAGTGTTCTTGCTCCTTCATTACAACGTCTATTATTTTTGTAGACCATTTCACAGTTCCTGAAAGGTAACCAAGCCTCTACATGAAACTTGACGAAAATTGACCGGTAGAAAAGTGGAAATAATTTATCATAAGATAGAAACATGTTGGCAGATTGTTTCCCCTTCTCTAACTGTGCCAGGTCAGCCTTCGCCTCCGTTTCACGTAAAAGCTTGGTTACCTTTCAGGAACTGTGAAATAGTGTATTATATACAATTTTATAAGTCTCAGACTTAACCCACATTTTAAGAAAATGTATGGGAAAATTTACCATCAACTCCATGTTCGACCAAGAATGACTGATTCTTAAAATATATAACATAGCGTGTATACTCATCGTAATGTGTATCTCTGGCAAAAATTAAGTCTCACCTGGGCTTGAGTAAACCATTATAATAAAGCATAAGCATTTAAGTCTTTAGTCAAAGTGGTTGGGATTTTCTGGGTGGGCCGGCGCCACGAAAAATTTCGCAAAAAATTAGTTGGGCCATGAATTTTTTTTGCCAGCTTTTGGGTGGGCCACATAATTTTTTTGGAAATTCGAAAAATTCCCTCTCGACCGTTTCTTTGTTCAAATGTCATTTGTTTACATTCGAGTGAATTCCCGCGCTTTTTGGCGTACACACCGACACACGTCGCTTTGTCCCACGGCGATGCAATTTCCTGATTGTTCAAAACCTCGCCTCTCGACACTTTCCTTTCAGAAAGTTTGATTTCACAAGCTAAGTAAAATGCAAAAATAATTTTCCCCCTATGTTATTGAAAGGCAATCGAATGGGCCCTCATCCAATTTGGGAAAAAATCACTTGTCGTTTGGCTAAATTGAAAACTTCAATTTGGCCAAAACTGACGCGTGATTTTTTTCAAATTGGACTCTGCCCCATTCGATTGCCTATAAAAATAATCAAATGCGCCTAACAATACGTAAAAAATAAACCGTAAAACTATCGTTATAAAATTAGATTGAATTAATTACTTAAATATGTAAATTATTATATGAAATATATAAAAAGTAAAATAAACAAAAACATTTTTGGCCTTCATTACTGATTATATTTGCTGGCTTGATGTAGGCTCTTTGCATCAAGAGGTCACATGGTACAATTTTATGATATACAATGGAGGCAAAAGTATGTGCTAGACTCGATTTTGAAATGTAAAACGAAAAAATCAAACTTTTCTTAATAATTGTTATAATTGTGTTTTGTCTTGGCGTCTAGCAAGTTCTTTTGCGTCCATTGTATATCATTATTTGTACCATGTGATCACTTGCTGCATGCAAAGAACCCGGCTATTATATTACCGAAAAACTATCACACTGAGAAAAAAGAATTTTAGGTAGAACTTCGCCTTAAGCCAAAGTTTAAGTTTTATAATACTTTGTGGCAAAATCAATTGTAATTAAGGTATTTTCAAAATAGATTTGTTTAAAAAAACGTGAAAATTTTAAAAAGTATTGATTCTATTCATTCAAACGCTTTAAAAACGAGAAGAATTTTTATTACTTTTAGAATTTATATGATAATCATACATTTGATTAAAATTTTCCAGGCCTTTGAAATGATTGCAATCAAAAGACATTAGCGAAATGATCAATAGAATGTTGCTTGGGGCCACTTAACATTGTTGCACTCACTTTCAGTGAATATAATTGAAAAAAAGCAAACTTAACCCTGGTTCAAGAAATGATTGAACCAGGGTTAAGTTTGCTTTCATTCGATATCTCCGGGGCAAATCGGCAGATTTTGCTACAAAACTATAATAATATGAACCGATATCAACTCCATGAAAGGGCGTTTCAGTGCCGTACTCAAGCTCATCACTGCAGCGCACTGCTCAAAGATATGTAGCTTGGTTTCCTACCTTATATGATAAAAACAAAAAGAGTGTAATATAAATACGAGTTGGAACTTTAAAATTGTGAAAAGCAACACCAGTACAATGCAGGATATGAACTCAAATTGCTTTAGTACAAAATTTCGGTTGGCCAGACATATACTATACCTAAAAAAGGCGGATAATTACCAGCTGAAATATTGTACAAAAAAGTAATTGAAGTGCGTTGTATTGGTGCTACTTTTCAATTCTATAATATCTTCTATTGATCCAACCGGAGGCTAGAAATTTTTTTAGAAACTTATTTTTTTATCAAAAATTCCAAAAAATTGCTTCAGTATGAAGTAATTTGCGATTCAGAGAGGCTATTGTCATTACAGATCTTGATTCTATCTTACAATAGTAATTTTCTTTCTTTAGCAGTAAAATTATTTCTCAGATAGCTGTTAAGAAGCTGTCTGCGTAAGGAAAAACCAATAAATTCTCGACACAAAATAAAAGTTTTCTTTAAATTTTGTATACTACAAGTACAATCCATATTGGTGGACAAAAATAGCAATATTTTCACTTGCAGCCTTTTAGTTTTATTTAAACTTTTGTGACGAGTGTATGCATGTGTAACGTGCATCATGGCTACTGTCGAATGTGGAATATATTGATTGGTAGAATATCATTATGATTTGAAGTAGCCAGTCTCCAAGTTTTTTTTCCTATTTCCATTACCTCAACCCTAGTATTTTAAAACAATAAAATAGGCCTAAACTCCAGATCACGTTGGACTTTTGAGAAAATCTTTGTCAACAGCACCAACGCCCAAATTTTGTCACGGCGAATTGCAAGCCCTTTTGGAAAATTAATTCACAACTTTCACATTTTGAGTCAATTTACTAAAATTTTACTTTTATTTGATAAAGGAAGGACTAAATAAAACAAAATAATATGATTGTTTAGGTTCATGTGAGTGAGTGTGCGATCTTCTAGAGCGACCGTAGCAACGCCTATTTTTTTTTCTAAAAAATACAACGAACTTACGTGGTTTCTTACCTTTCTCAGAAAGAATTAAAATAAAGCGCTGTAAAGACTGCTGCTATCGTCTCCAGGATTTAATGGTAGCTGCCAGCGTGGCCCTGATGCAATTAGATTTTCCGTTTAAAAAAAAGGAAATCTCCAAATATTAACTATCAGCAGAGATAATTTACAAACCAACTCCTCGTTGTCCATTGCCAACTCTGATAAAATTTAGTGACCTAGGGGAGCTACTTGATAAGAGCCGGCGTAGGAGGAGTTCCTCAATCTTCTAAAGGAAGCCACAGAAAGTGTACTGGTTACTGAATTCAGTATAGACTAGTATGATTATATTTCGCTTTTTTGTCACCAGCTAACACAACTGATCAAGACAGTTTTAATATATAAAATATAAAACTGGAGCTCTGAGTTCCCTTTGCACGGTTTGACCACGCGCGATCGGACAGAAACTTTGAAATCATCCAAAATACTAAGGTATGGTGTTCCGCGAGAACTCCCCTAAAATTAATTGGGTCGGCTTCAAACAATCTAGGGAATTCAGTTTTTTAAATCAAGAGGAGGTTGAACTTTTCAATCATTGCTATCTTTTGGCATAGGTTGAGGAAAGAAACACCGCCAATGTGACGTTGATGTAAAAAAAGAAGTTTGACAGCAATAATGAATCAACAGAAATTAGACCGGCGTAAGAATACACCAGTAATTTTGTCCCATTAACTACCTTAATGTGCATCGAATGATACCAAAATTTTGCCTGCCGCACAGATATTTCATTATGATTACGCACGTAGCCGTTTTAAGAAAAATAACCCGGTTGTGTTGCTGTGTTTAACTTAACCTTTTTTCAAACTGACTGAAAAAATTGAACTGATCAAGTCGTTTTGCGAAAAAATCATGTTATTTTGCTTGTGGCGGAGCAGTGATGTTTATTGTCTGAAGGCTATGGTGTTGAAATATGGCATAAAAATTAGATTATGGCCATTTTTGATACCTTGAGGATATTTTAAAACATATTTCATAAATCACTTCAACTTGATAAAATATAACCTATATCTCGTCATTTTAAGAGCAAAACATCATGACAACATTTAAGCTAGACTTTAGCAAGTAAAACCTGACCAGTTAAACATATAGTCGGATCTATTTAACGGATAAGTAAAAGACTATTATAGGGCCTATTTAGTATTTACAATTATGTTTGCGTGAACTTAGAGCTCAGAAAATTTAATACTTTAATACCCTCCAGAAATAAAAAAAAATTACAAAGATTATTCCAAATTGACAAATCGGTATACAGTAGCTCGGTAGGATGTCTTACTTTGATAAACTGTATTTTATTGTTTGAATATAACGAACACACACTGAGTTTGTTTATAAAACCTCGAGAAATTTGAGTTTGTGTAAAAAGAAAAATATCTTTTATAAAGCAGGTATGACTATTGTTGATCAAACCTGTTTGATAATCACGAAAAATTGAGTTCATCCAAAACACTTTGAAAAACATTTTTTATTACTATAGATTTTTAATTTTAACTTGTTCAAAAGGCTGTATAGATTGAATTAGCTTCACAATTGACTAAAATGAAATTTTCAAAAGCTTTTGAAAGCCGCTTAAATAACCTCGACTATGAGCAACTTTTCCGACAAAAATATAAGGTTTTCTGTTTATTTCTTTATTTGTTCTAAAATAGAATACATATGGCTTATCAGTTTTCAAGTTCGGTTACTACAGTTTGTAAAGTATTGTTTCCCGTTCCGAAATGATAAATGAAAACGAGTATTTGGCAGAGAGAACTAGCAACGTGACGTCAGTTAATTACTTTGCAAGATCTGCCACTTAAAGTAGAGTTAGAGTTCGTTAATTATACAACCAGGCCAAGCCAGATGCAGAGAAAGTAAGCTCTAGTCCAACGCAATCAAAATCGCAGAACTTTAACGATGAAGATTTCTTTCATCGCGTAAAGTTACCTAAGGAGTTTTTTCTTTTGGAAAATCGACGAACAAATTTGTTTCACTTACAGCTATGACCTGAATTTATCATAGACTTCAATCTCTTGTTTCTAAAGTGTCGGTTTCCACTAAAACGTGTTTTTAAAACTGAAATTTACGAGAAACTGTCTTGAAACCACAACTTGGTCGCTAACCTTGCTGTCTATACTTTTTCATGCAAAGGTAGTTGTTCTTTATCTAAATGTGTACAATAGGAAAGTTCAAGAAAGCAAGCGGTAACTGATATCAAAACACGAGGATGAAGAGCTAAACGACGGCCGGCGCCAACGGCTGCTAAAAATTGCACCCTTTTGTACGTACGTCCAGCTGAAGCCGTCACTACAGCGGTTTACGGAGTGATCGATAAAAACATTTCATTGTGACAACACCGAGCACTTCGTATGTGGTAAACATTACAGTAATCGAGTTACGAAGAAGAATTCTGATATCATGGCAGGAGAAAATACTGGCTTTGAAATTGGTTTTTATTCTTCCATTATTGTGATTGGGGTGTTGACAAATGGATTTATTATTTTGATGTTTTCTTTTAAAAGGAAACTTCGAAGTATCACGAACTATTTTGTTGTCAACTTAGCGGTCAGTGATTTTTTTCTCAACCTAGAACTTATCCTATATCTGCTAGCCTACAGACTCTTTGATCAAATCCAAATCCCGCAAAGTATCTACTTTAACATTGTCACATCGTTCCTGACGCTGGGCATGTCTGCATCTCCCGCCAGTTTGGTTGTAGTTAGTTTTGATCGCTACTACGCCATAACGGAGCCGCTTCGTTACAATTCTTTCTTCACTCACCGCCGAGCCATCTTCATCATAGTCGGGATTTGGGTGTATGCCACGATCATGTATTTGCTGAACTGGCTCCAGTTAGCGCGCCTACCGGAATATCAAAAAGTCTTCTTTACCTTACTGGCGGTAGGGAACTTTGTCATACCTCTGTGTGCAGTGGTGTTTTTCTACTGCAGAATTCTAAAGGCAGCTTTGAGCCATCTGCGTCACACAGCGGAGATTTTGCAAGATGAAAACTCGGCGGTGTCGTTGCGTAGAAGGCAGTTCCAGATAACACGAAATATATTCGTGTTGGTATTCCCCCTTGTGGTGGTCTGTAGCTCGTACTATATCTTCATGCTGCAAGGTTTGTACTGCGAGAAATGCACAACAAAACTCACAAGAATGCAATATGCAATTGTGATGCATCTACCTCACTTAGTTGCTGCGATAAATCCTATTACCTACATATTGCTAACAAAAGATTTTCGTGCAATCATTACGAATCTATATAGTAAATGCGACTGTAGAGCAAAAAACTCAAATCTTTTTGTCCAAACCGAGAATGTGCCGCTTTCTACAGTTGACTAGTAAAGTGCGGCAGCATTTTCCTTCTCTCCCTAAGTTTAGCTTCTGCATGGCGGGGGCGTGCTTTTGCATAGATTGCAACTTTCAAAACTGAATTATTCTCCGCCGCATTTATGACTTAGTTATCGGACTCTTGATACTTAAAGAATATGTCTGATAAGGTATCAATATGTTTAGATAGTTAAGTTGAAAACTGTTGATTTTCAAGCCTTTTTGAGGATTAAAAATGTTTGAACTATTATGCTTACTGATGCTAGTATGACTAACATGGAGGATTATTCTAAACTTCAAAACAAATCACTAATTCTTATTCCATTATTAAAAATGACGCACCGGCGGAGCTAGAATATTAATCTATTTTTAATAAAAAAAATCTTAAATCAACAGTACACTAAACTAGTTTCTCAATTTACTTCGTTCGACTTATGTGATTTTAGACATTGGATGTTAGTAAGATGTTAATGCCATAATATATGTTCTTTGGAACAAGTTTTAATATGTGCATATCACTATCTTGTCTGTGAAAAACAGAAATGGTTCGAACTACCATGTTTATTTATCACAAGGAAAACCTACGAGATTTTTGAAAAACCGCGAGATTGTCTTTGCTTACGATTAGATTTTGCCGAAAAGCGTTTGTTGAAAGCAAAACTGTGAAATTGAGAGATCTGATATTTAGATAACCGAAATTTTTAAATATAAGTCAGAAAATGCATGTTTAATAAAATAAAAAACTTTCAAGCCCGCAGGTGGAACGTATTGTTATCAGTTTCAAACTCTGCATGTCTCATTCAAACTAGACAGCTGTTTATGGAAAAGAGACTCGCCTTTCAACACAATCTCTAAATGGCCAACTAGTAATGTAGAATTGTGTGTAACGCTGTTCTTGAACAATACCAAATAAACTGCTTTTCAAACGGTTCTTAATTGCAGTTTTTACTCTTCAAATAGCGCATTTATCATCATTGTATTTAATCTTAAATGCAGTTCTTTCGTGCACTCATTGGTTTACGCAAAAGCAATTGTTTGTCAAAGGCAAACTTTTACGCCCACGGCTTCTTCATCTGGCTCTATAAATTTGTATATATCGCTCAGTGAAAAGAACTAAAATTAATTGCATTTCAGAAAAATTGTAATAAAAGCATTTAAGATAAAGCAAAATAAAATTATAGTTTAACTGAGTTTTTTTTTAATAAGAAATTTATAGCCGCACTGAAGGTCGGTTCACCAAATTAAGAAAACTTAGGAAAGGATATTAATAAAATGTTTATAAATCCTACAAATTATGCCGATCCAGTTGTTCGCCAGATTAGCTTTAACCAAGAGTTTAAAAAACTGGGTTTTTACCTTGCTTTTAGCCTCATGCAAATGAACTGTTTTGAATTTGCCATGTCTGTGTTGTACCCTAAATGTAGAAAGCTTTTTAACAATAAAACAAACAAAAAACGGACGGAGCCTGCAAGCGTGTTTCTTGTATCAGATCCGAGAGGGAAAGAAATCCAGCCCGAAACTGGGAACACAGAAGACATAAGCTAGATAGAGCTTTCCCAATTGTTAAAAAAGAACCAAAATATTTGTTGGGATGGCTCAAATGTGACTCAAAATGGCATGGTAAAAAAAAAATACATAAAGGAACACAAAAAAAGGCAACAGTGATCAATGCCGGACATGTCTTTCTTAACAAGACAGCAATATTTGCATGGGTTTCCGGCATATTTTTTCTAGTGTGACCGAGGGGTTTAAAGCGCTGACCGTGCTAGAATCGCCCGGTGTTCCGTGAACACTGATGTAAAAAGCTCCTTCCAAACCGCAAACTCTCTGCCAGTCGGGCACTTTATCATTACATATATTAGTTTATTTTTAAACAACGACAGATTATTCTAGACTAGCTGGAAGGCTTTGTTTTGCTCGCTAGAATTGTTCATTATGTTCGCTCGCATTATTTGTAAAAATTAAGTGCTTTGAACTGTTTGTTTACGAGATTCTTTTACGGTACTTTATTATATTTGCTGCCTTTACACAAGTTAAATTGTATTTGCAAAACTAGTCACAGGAAACGGCAGAGGTTTCCTTGGATGGTCTCATAGATGGACATACAAACAGGAGGCTTATGTCAACCAATCACATTACAGATTTTAAATGAGTTAACCAATCAAATCAAAGGATTTGAAATTACAGAAGAAAACACTAATAAACAGCAAGGCAACCTGGTTTTCCCCTATTTTCAAACAAACAAATGCTTGAATTTAGGTCCAATATTTTTAGATTTCAAAATCAATATATTTAATGGATTGTTCATCGAAAACGAACGACAAAGGCTTTGTAAACGATTACGAAGATGTTTAGTACATGATGTCTTTTGCATTGACATAACAACAACTTAAGAGCAACTGTGGTTTTGCCGATACGTGAACTGATATGATAACCGAACAATTTGAAGTCGTTGAAGTAGATGATAATGGTTAATCGTCCGAGCGCAAAATTAGAAACCAAATTAATCAAAATGGGAAAGGAACGCGTGTCACTGTTGAACGAAAAGAATGTTGAAGAGACTTAACACTGAAAACATCTTGACCTATTTTTTCAATAGTTTTTTTTTATCAGCGCACCTTGCCTTACTCCTGCATGAATCGGATATAAAAACTTTTGATATCTATTTTTACTAAATTGCCATCCTCGGATATTGTGCTTCTAGCGTTCTGATTGGTTCACTCAATCTCGATTATCAACTCATTAACCATATAGTTTTCTAAAAAAACCTAATTGAAAGTGTTGCCAAGCCAAAAAATTAGTGCCGGAAGGAAAATTTCCCACGTAATTTTCATTCAACAAATTGGCTCGATTCTCTTCTCAACGTTTTCCTTTATCTAAGGTTGCGAAAGGCGCACATGACGGTCTTGATTTGGTTGATTCTCCGGTCGTTTTGTATTGAAAATGAAAAAGGGTTTTCAAAATATAATTTGGCTGTATTTTCAGTTTCATTTGGTCATTAAAAGTCTCTTTCCCACGCGTGGTTGTGAAATAATTGAGAAATTACCTTTATCTCTCAGGAAAGGCTATGGAAATTTTATGAATGAGGGTCAGCAAATTATTTTTTGCTAAAAATATTTTTGATAACGAGAAAGCTTTTTGCAATTGAGGATTTTCCCATCACATGTTTTTATGATAATCGATCTTTTTCTTGTGTATTTCCCCTATCATCAACTTTTGCAATTTTCCTCTGTCCGACTGCTTCTCTTTTGATAATCACATTTCTTGCATTACTTAACCAACAGATGGCTGTTTTTAACTAACAGAGGTCTGTGTTTTGAATCTCTATTCTCTCTAAATGTCGATTGTAAACTTAAATTGTGTCTATTAAGATCAAAACTTCAAATTAGCATGTGTAGCAAAACAGAATCGAACAACAAGATAAAATGCAAAAAGTTGTTCTAAGCGGTTCATCCGCTTTTTAAGGTAGAAAACATCACTTTTTTAAACAAAATAAAAGTTATATGAACCATTCTTCCTTCTGTCATTATGATAAAACCACATTATGCTAAAACTGATGAAATGAAAATTATTCATTAATTCTAGGTTTTTCAGAACCCCAAGAAACGACACAAAACAACTAAACACTCTTTAAGAGCGTCTCGTCTGTCTGTAAAAACTGAGAAGTGGTGGCACGGCTTCAAAAATCGGCACTCTTGATACTTTGCCTGAGATCTGCTATCGAAAATGTTATCGAATCCTAGAAATTTGTAGTTTTCAAGACATGGAGAAAAATCGAAAACGAGTGTTTAACTTAATTAAATACCCAAATTTCAAGCTGAACTGAAATGAAGGAAGTTGGTCATAGTCTTACCACAACATGCCGTCACGATAAGACTGAAATAGGAAAGGGTTTTTGATTAGTTTATTTATTTATATATTACTAGTAAGCGTTTCAGGATCAAGACTTTCGTGACATTACAAAAACAGTGAAGTTCGGAGATCCAAAAGTCTTGGTATATGTCCGATACAATGTTGTTTCGAGCACTACGAGTTTATTAGGACATTGTACTTTGCTTTTATGAAATTTTGGAACAGTTCATATACGCGAGAACGAAATAAAAGATTCCTGACTCTCTGCAAAGACATTTTTGCATAATTTTAATTGTGGTAAGACGAGTCCCGAGCAGGTCTTTCTTGTCAATTGAATCATTCACCGAGATTATGCTGGATTTAAAACGCAGGTTATATTTTATTTTAATTCTTCTCTTTTTCTGAGTTGTTGGTGAGTGATACTGTAGAATACAATTACATTAGCTAGACGCCAACATAAACACATGTCTTGTACTGCCTTTGAAAATTGGCGCCTTATAATTCCTCTCAAAAGTTCGCTTTGTAATTGCCCGAAAACTTTATTTTAGCTTTTGTAATGGAAAGTATTTATAACTGTTTTGAAATAGAAATTGTTTCCGAAATCGATGTAAGAAGTTGGTCTTAGTCCGTTTGGAAGAGCCGAAAAAGCTAGCTTAAGTCCAAAATTGGTTCTCAGCTTTTTGTGCCCGTTGGCGCAAAAATCCAGAAGTATATAATGAAGTCTTCTATTACAGACGGAATCCCATCAGAATACATTATAAGTTGGAAGGCTGATTTTCAAGGATATCAGAGAGCACCGATGCAAAATCAAAAATTTCGATTTCAGCCTTGACCCTGCATTGCATCAAATTGAGTGGCCTTAAAAGTATTAGCCATTTCGTACAACAGTTTTGTTGATAGCATTGGCGGATTTAGGGGAGGGGCTCAGGGGGCCTGCCCCCCCCCCCCCTTTTTTTGTGATATTGACAAAGGATTTATATGATAACAACTGGCATAAGCATTTAAAAGCGGATTTGGGCC
>JAOCPT020316285.1:0-21475 GCA_026546935.2 Palythoa grandiflora | reverse complement strand
ATCGAGATGATGCCGAAACGTCGTGTCAATTTTACTATTTTACTTTATGTCTGCTCCTGTGTGAGCAAAGCTTTATTGATTAAGATTTTGTCATTATAACTGAAGTAAGACTATTAAAGAAAGAATAAAAAAATTGTTTAAATACCAACCTGAGGACACAACATGTGTATATTTTCTTCTACTTTTTTAGCAGCGATGGCTATCGGCTCCGTAACGGACATGTTTCGTGCTACTCTTGAGACCTTCAAAATAATTAAGAAGGTGAGAGGAATTATAAAGTTTTTTTTATTATCACTGCTGCCTCAAATCACACAGGTAAACAAGCAACTAATTGTACAAACTGTAAAACCCAGACGAATGCTTGTAAAGTGTTTGCTGTAAGTTAACATTGGTTTTTACCCGGGAAACTTCGAGGATTATACAACTCAACTAATCATGAAATTGCCGTTCCTAGCGTGGTGATCCCTAATGGTGTAGTGGTTAGCACTCTTGACTAAAATACAGGGAGACGTGGGTTCGATTCCCCGCCGCTTGGGGCATATACCAATTTTTTCTGACAACTGTTTATCCTTTGTTTCATACTACTGAACAACATACATTGATTTAGGTTTTTTACTGCTACGGGTTAGCCAGAAGCGCTAATTATTTGTGTTGATACTGTCTCAACATTGACGTCACATCACCTGATTACATACCTCTTGTAGTCTCTTTGCGTCCTGTTCAAACACTTTCGCCAGTTCTTCTACCTGAGCCAGTTTACCTTGTGCTGCGGCTGTTCTTAGGGCAGGAAGCGACTTCTTGTAGCCCAGGTGGGAGAACGTCTCAAACACTTGATCTGTTGCAACCTGATGAACCTAAAGGGAGAGAAAAAATTATACATCTTAATGAACGGAAAATGTCGTAAAAGTACGGTTAGAGGAAGCTGCGGTTTTCCCTAATTTTCACCATTTAAGGTTCTTGACGAATAGTATGGACTTAATTGTGCTGAGGCAGTAGGGCATGATGGTCTGCCAATATCGTTATTAGTAAAAGCTGCTGATTTTATTTATCAACCACTTACACATATTTTCAATACTTCTATAGCCTCAAGCATATTTTCTGATGAAATGAAAATAGCAAAAAAGAGAATGTCGTAATTAACAGTGTCAAATGCCTTTGACAGATCTAGGAAGACACCAATGGAGGTGCCTCCACCGTCAATAGAATCGGTGATTCTGTTTACAAAGTCTAAAATCGCTAAAGAAGTACTTCTCTTATTTCTTAACCCCAACTGATAATCAAACAGGAGATTGTTTTGTTCTAAATGGGCAGATAGCATTTCACATAAAATTTTCTCAAACAATTTTGTTAAAGTTGGAAGAAGTGATATTAGTCTATAATTTGATATTGTGCATTGATCGCCACTCTTGAATAGCGGAATTCCTTTCGGAATTATTTTGAGGCTATAGAAGTATCGGAAATATGTGTAAGTGGTTGATAAATAAAATCAGAAGCTTTTACTTACAACGATATTGGCAGTCCATATAATTCGTCTAGAACCTTGAATGGTGAAATTAGAGAAAATTTCAATTGGTTGGGACAAGTTTTCTTCATCCAGTCCTTATACGATCCCTGAGTATTTGCACATTTTTTGCCAATGTTGGTCCAATGTCTGTGAAAAACTTATTAAATTGTTTTGCTATATCTTTTTGCTATATTTTTTGTCAAATTGTTTACCATTGTACAATATTTGATACGTGTACCGGCTGTGATTTTTTTTTTGTTTAAAATTTTATTTATGATTCCCCAAGTAGCTCTCAAGTTGCCTTGAGCTTTATCTAACTTTGATTTTAAGTAGTTCTTTTTTGCAGATCTTATTAAATGGTTTAATTTATTGCGGTAATTACGAAAATTTTGCGTACTTTTTGGTGTGGGATTTTTTAATTTCGCTCTTTATAACTTGTTTTTCCATTTTATACTTCTAACAATTCCTGGTGTAATCCAGGCGTTGCGAACGGTGTTGTAATTCATTCGTATTGTTTTCAACGGGAAATGTTTGTCGATCAATTTGCTCATCGTTGTTGTAAAATATGTGTACTACACACATGTATTTCAGTCATCACTGTTGTAAATGTACGATCAGTCCATCGTGGCTACTTCGCTTGTAAAATTTTCTTCTCCAGTTATTGTAAATGAACGTTTTGTAAAGTTTTCTTTGGAATTTTTTGTATGTCGCATTGCCCTGCAACATGAATACTGGCAGATGGTCTGTAATATCGATGTACAAATTACCAGAAAGAATGTCGTCTGCTATGTCATAAGCATTCGTGTAAATGTTGTCAATTAAGGTAACAGAGTGCTCTGTTATTCTTGTTGGTTTTGATATTGTTGGGAAAAAGAGTAGGTTAGTAGTCAATTGAAAAATGAACTTGTTTCAGCACGAGTTTCACATGAGTAAATCAGTGTTGAAATTTCCCGCTACAAAAAATTTTTTTGACATTTTTTAAATTTGTCTAAAATTTCAAAACAACAGTTTGAGTAGGTTTCTATGTTTGTTTTCGTAGGCTTATAAGTTACTCCAACTAGTGCATTGAAATTTTTTCTCTCTATTTCTACAAAAGTAAATTGAGTTTCATTACTATTGTATGATAAGTCCTCGCTCACTTAAAACTATAGTCGTTGATTATGTATAAAGCTATGCCTCCACTGCCGTCCTCGTTAGCCCTATTTAGCGTAATTGGTAAATGATAACAGGGTATAAAGCAAACAATTCTATGTCATCTTTTGAATTAAGAAATGTCTCCGGAGAGGCAGTGTATCGAAATGAAAATCAAGCGAAGTGAGGTAACAAATTATATCGTTCAAGTGTTTACGAAGACTTCTTATGTTAAAATGAATCAAGGGCCGGCCGATAATTCAGTAAGGCTATTGCTATTTAAAGATTTAAAACTATCTTTTACATAATATTTACACCCATGAGTCATCTCATCAATTTTGGTGAACACATATTCATTTGGATCACAAAAGCTGTCAAAAAAAAAATCGCTTTGGATTTCATAACCGAATCGATTTAAAAAGGATGAAATGCTAATTTGTTAAGTTTTTTCAAAATTCTAGAAATTGCTAGAGCCGAGTTGAATTTCGAAAATAGCCGTTTGGAACTCCTTATCTTCTAAGGACATGAAAGGCAGTGCATCCTTGACACAATTGAGACAAAGAAAGTTTCTATATAGACTAGCTTTGTCACTTGCATCACTTATACAAAAATTACGTATGCATTTTAGGTGTGATCTTCTAAAACAAAGTGAACATTGAATCGCTTTAAAATTGGCGTTAACTCGTTTGGAACACAGAGTGCATAAATTATGTTTTGATGAACCCATGATAAATTAAATTACATGAAGAAAATATAGTCAATGTAATCTATAAGCTACTAATAAGCATTAAAAACATATAAAAAACATATAGAAAACACGTTTTTGGTTCAAATGACTTAGCTTATACAACTGAAGACTTGGTGAATTGAATAATTGCATTCAGTAGCATTATCTGAAATTATTTAACAACACATTTTCAGCGTTACTCTTCTGATCCCACTTCTGCCCCTTCCGATCATTAATGAAGACCCCGGAACCTCTGAGCGATTTGCTTGTCCTCATTATAGTTTCTTTATATCGTAGCCGGTGTCACTCTTTCGGCCAGTGCGGTGAGCACGCTCAATCTCTATCTCGTCTCGATTGATATTCAGTTTGCTCTGCAGCAAATTCTGGACCTTTCGTTCGGTCGCCTGGCAGGCCTCATTTCTCTCTTCAGTTACGCCAGAAATCCTTAGATTGTTTCGACGGCTTTGATTCTCCTGGTAGTCTAGATTGTCTTCCATCTTAGCCATATCAGACTTGATTGATGAATCTCCTCTTATAACTTTTCTGTACTTTGCAGTTTTGATTTAACATCTTCGACGTCCTTCTGGGAGTATTCAAGACTGCTTTTGATTTCATGTACTTCTTGCGTTAATTTGTCGAATCTATCTAAGCAAACTTGATATTAGTGTTCTAAAGCTATTCTCTTGTACTTTAAGCAGTTCTTGAATAACATCCAAGCTTAGTTTTTTGTCGATTTTCCGCTTACCGTTTCCATCGCTCCGCTTCACCGCGTTTATAGTATTGCAACTGAAGTGATAAACAGACACATAGATGAACACACACAGATGAACACACACAGAGGAACAGACACAGATGAACAGACAAAAAGATCAACAGACACAGACAAACAGAGGAAAAAAGATACAGAGGAAAAGAGGCACAGAAATCAGACACATAGAGGAAGGTAGACACAGATGAACAGACACACAGGAAAAGACACACAGATGAACAGACACACAGAGCAACAGACATACAGAAGAACAGAGACACAGTTGAATAGACACACAGATGAACAGACACACAGATGAACAGACACACAGAGGAACAGAGAAACACAGAGGAACAGAGACACAGTTGAACAGACACACAGGAAAAGACACACAGATGAACAGACACACAGATGAACAGACACACAGATGAACAGACACACAGAGGAACAGACACACAGAGGAACAGAGACACAGTTGAACAGACACACAGATGAACAGAAACACAGAGGAACAGAGATGAACAGACGCACAGAGGAACAGAGACACAGATGAACAGACACACAGATGAACAGAAACGCAGAGGAACAGAAACACCGAGGAACAGAGATGAACAGACACACAAAGAAGCAGAGACACAGATGAACAGAAACACAGATGAAGAGAAACGCAGAGGAACAGACACACAGATGAACAGAAATACAGAGGAACAGAGATGAACAGACACACAGAGGAACAGAGACACAGATGAACAGACACACAGATGAACAGAAACGCAGATGAACAGACACACAGATGAACAGACACACAGATGAACAGAAACACAGAGGAACAGAGATGAACAGACACACAGAGGAACAGAGACACAGATGAACAGACACACAGGAAAAGACACACAGATGAACAGACACACAGTTGAACAGACACACAGATGAACAGAAACACAGAGGAATAGAGATGAACAGATCTAGAGACACAGGGGATCAGATTAAGATGATTGATAATTATGAACAAACGGAGCAAAAATAAAGTCCGATTTTCAATTCGAAGTACTATTGTAAACAGTTTTGATTATCGTACAATAAATTAAATCTTGCCGACTTAATCCTCGTTTTCCGAGAAACTGATAGTAACAGAGACAACAAGGCTGGTAACAAATAACAACCAAATATTTTATACTTTATTATGGCAAATCATAAACTGAATCTATGTAGATTTTTAAAATGTTTTATGTCTTACGAATATTCATTAAAAAAGTTATTAAAAAGCAATACAATCAAAATATTGTTATTTTTAGATAAAACTTAGTCTTACAGAGGCATTGTTGATTACACAAACATTCTAGGATTACTTATTAATAAAACACTTATTAACAAGAGAACAAGCGTAACAACTGTCGTTAAAACTGTAATAAAACGGCATGTAACCACAGACTGAGACTAAACGCTACTCACTTCAAACTACTGTCCGATCAAAACTAATCGATATGCAAACTAGTTTCCAGTCTCCAAGATATCACACTCTTCCCCTCTCAAAAGGAAACATGCCTCAAGGGCCAGTCTTGTAACACTAGTACAAAAATGCAACAGGTCAAATGCTCCAAGATCTTTAATATTGTAACAAGAAAAAAAAAAGCAATCTGCATGACTGCAGTCTAACTCAACATTGTGCAACTGTCATTTCAATTTCTTCGGAGTCGTTCGCAATTTTCGATGTTTTTTTAGGAAACCCCTTCCCCCTCCTGAAAGCATACATAAAGAAATTTTGACATTCAGAATTGAAGTTTTGATTTTATACTGTCACAATCCCCTACTGACAACAAATAATACAACAAGAAACCTCTCATCTATGCCTTGTTAACACTTTAAAGCTCATATAAAGTTGATTCAACTTGCTCAGGATGTAATAATAATAATAATAATAACAATAATAATAATAACAATAATAATAATAATAATAATAATAATAATAATAATAATAATAATGATAATAATAACATTCTTATTTTATGATGATGAAAAACTCTTGGCAAAAGCTCAAATAAACTCTTAGTCATCGGCCATCGTAGCTTAATTAAAAATATTACACAAACAGCGGTGATAAACATTTTAAAAATACGCATTGTATAAACTTAACGTTTCGTATGCTAGTCAACATACATTTTCAAAGGTGTAACCGTTAATTCTTTATGAAAAGGTATTTATACTATATAATTTTCTGTTTATTTCCAGCCCCCCATATTATATAGTATAAATAGCTTTTCATAAAAAAATAACGGTTACACTTTTGAAAATGTATGTTGTTTAGCATAAGAAACGGTAAGTTTATACAATGCATATTTTTGAAATGTTTATCACCGCTGTTTGTGTCATATTTTTAAAAGCTCGAATGTTCTACAAAATCCGTCATAACCTTGTCAACATTTCCTTTCCCGCCGATGTTAAAAAAAATCCCCCTAGCTGTCCTACAAGAAGCAATCCTCACAAATACAGTCAACTGCAGAGTAACATACTTAATTTCACTTAATCCTTCTTCCCTCAATCAGTATGAACATGGAACTTATTACCTGCTTCGACAAAAAAAATCCATTTATTTTCACACGAAGCTGACCAAAGATCATAATTTTACAAGCTGCAGCCATGCGCAAAATAATAATTACTCAAGGGCTGGGGGGTAGGGAGTTGGCTTTTTATGAAGTCAACCTCGTACTCAGGGCTGGAACTTGGAAATTAAATTGTGTTTATAATACTAACAGCGTGACATTGTAAAATATCCCGTTTCTCAAAAAACGGAATTCACCATCAAATTTTTCACCTTAATAATAGTAAAAGTGCAAAGTTTCGATGAGATTGGCCAAAAATTGGCGAAGATGTGAATATCAAAAAGCTAAATATTTTTGTGAAAATTTTGCAAGAAATTGTATGCATTTAGCAAAATAACGAGGCTTGAAGTGCGTGCAATGCCCTTGCACTGACATAGTTTCTTTGTAAAATTGCTTAGACTTGAAACTTAATTTCTTTGTTAATTTAGGGGCTATAATCTTTTCTGACGTCATTGTTTACATCCTGCTCATTAGCATACAACTTTAGGTAAAGAAAGAACCAGATTAAAAATTAATTGAGTTAACATAATTTTAAATCATCCAGTTCAGTAAAATGTTAATTGAAGCAGGGAAACCCGTCACTCTTTCAACAACACGGACGTGGTGATACTTGATCGAGAAGAGGACTGGGTCCGACGAGGCATTAAGGAGGCCATATGGGAAAGCGTGGATCAGCCTTCACTCAACCGCAAAGGGGGGCTCCGGTTCAGTTTGTCCAACACATGGGACCGGTTACTGAGGTGCTTTTCTCGTCGCCTGTCACGTGATCTGGACATTAGCTGATGAAGGCCATGGTTTATGGACGAAACGTTCTACGTTTTATTTCTTAAAAAAGATTTAATTCTTCAATTAACAAAAAGGAATTGAGTTTAAAACTTGAGAAAGGCAAATAAATTGTGGTTAGCGTCCAATATTTGGTTCTGCACAAGCAGTTTGAAAGAAGATATCAGCCCCGAAAAAACGCAAAACAACTTATCGACTCCTCAATCGCGTCGGCCTGCGTCGGTAGCCCCCGAAGAGTTATTTGTTAAACCGGCCAATCACAGCGTGTTACGTCGGACGCGCGAAGTTCAGTTGTCACAAAGCCAAGTGAAGGAAGACGCCATTTCGAACTCGAAGAATGCGAAGATCGTTTGGGTACTTCCGAAGTATTTATCTTGGAGGTACATAACAGTATATAATGTGTTTCGATTCTTTAATGACAGTTTTTGGGTGAAATATAACATCAAGAATAACAAAATTAATCAGGAACAGTTTTCAAAATGCTGCCATGTTCCGGTTCGAAGGTAAGTTTTTCAACTGAAAATTGTAGATTACCGTGCCGTGGCTTATTTATCGCGAAGTTCTTCAGAATAAAAATATTTTAATCCTTTGGTGTTCCTATTTGATTTTAAAACATCAATCAAAATATAGCTAGATATTTACATGTAATAAAAGCGTCGCTAATGTCAGCGTTCTGACGATCTCTTAGAACATTCAAGTGCCGACGGATTAGTTCATCTTAATAGTTATGGCTTCAGTTTCAGTTTATGAATATTTACTCGGTGGTGGAGAAGCGAAAAATTTTTTTGGTTAAGGTTTTTGCTTGAATTAAACTTTATGTTTTTACGTTTCGCACCTCAAGATTTACGATGATAGTATTTTCGGATCATTTTTAAAATTCTGACATTGATGCTTCGGACAGGAATTTCATGCTCGCTCCCCGCCGGTCGCCGTTCATTGATCCGCTGAGTCAAATTGAGCAACAATGTGAGACCGTTTATCGTCACTTTTTGCAGTATCCACGTTCGAATGACAATTTAATATCTTTTCGAAAACGATTTGCTTATTTAGGTTCAAACTCAAATAAAATAAAACATCTTCAGCCTGCACATCAGGTCAGGACTAATTTTTCCTGTTGATCAAATTTATAAATCTATTTTAATTACTACTTGGTTTGATAGATCCCAAGTTTTCTGGTGACAATCGAATGATTTGATTATTTTTTTAGAGACACAGTTTAGTATCGCTATTTGTATTAGAGTTAGAATATGTTTTTCTTGCAAATAAGTTGTAAATCTTAATTATTTTTTTAAATTAGCCAGACAATGAGTCTGTTATTGTGTAATCATACTTTATTACTTGTTCATTTCATTTTCAGTGTTCTCCTACAGCTGTACATAGAGTGTAGGCCCTTTAACCCAAGTAGATTACTTGCGGTAACTCAAGGCTCATTATGCAGTAAATTATTCAATTTTTTTAGCGTATTTTCAGCTTTTATACATGGTCAAAGGATACAATTTCTCTTCTGCATCCTTACAAATGTATTTTTGTGCAACAATTAAGAATAAACTACACACTTCCTCAAATGATCGATAACCACGTTGCATGCGGACAAAGTAAACGATTTTCTTGGGCACAAAATGTACCCTTTTCGTAGCCTTCAGCACGTTCTGAAGCAATCATTTTAGTTTGAAGATGATATTTTTTTTGTCTTAGAAGAAATTTCAGCTAATTTGAATAAAAACTTATCCATTTGAAAATAATTCAGACAAAAGCTACACCAAATATATTGCACTAGAAGATGAGATCAATATTCGCGCAAAAAAAAGACGATTTTACTGCAAACAATAAAACGGATATACATTGATAATTTTGAGTGGTCAACACTCTATCCATTGTTTTCGTTATGCACCGATGACAATACACTTTAAAATTAATTCACTACCAGATCCCTGACACGTGAAGTAGTGCAAAAACAACATATCAAATGGTGATCGTTTCTTGTCCTTTTTGCGATGTTTTGGGCTGTGAATTACTAAAATATTGCATTGTAGAGCACAATAAAGACACCTGTCACTAGGTTGTACCATTTTTATTTACTCATATTATGTTATTTGTAAGAATTATGCGTGACTGTGCGGAAATTTGCAAATTATGCGATCGGATGCGATTATTGACCAATTATGCGGGATCGCACCATCGCACAATATCAGAGGCCCTGATTAAGGAATGATTTAGCTAATTTGGAGGCATATATATGCAAATACAAACAGAGAGTAATTGTCGTAAACACGACTCACAAAGGTATTTCATTTGGAACCAAACAAACAATATATTAAACATCAATAACTGTTTCAGTTTTAAAACATGAATAAAAATATTATTACAAAATGATAGCACCTGTAGGAAATCTTAAATGTTTTTTTTTTAACAAAAATGAAAGAGCTTTAGTGGACTTCTGAAAACTATCACCAGGCCCCAAGCGGGTTATTTCTAAAAACTAGTACCAGACCCCTGACGTTTTCTATACACAGACTGCATTGTTTTGTTTGCTTTTTAGGTAAAATAGTTTGAAGTTATGTTTAAATTGTCAAAGAACCTAAAATAAACTAGGTAAAATGCCTTCTATTTTTGCTCGAATTTTCTAAATTTTGTGAATTTTCATGAATTATGTGATTTGTTGCAACTTTCGGTTGCTGATCTCTGCAAAATTCCATGATCACAGAAGCATATCTAGGCCTCAAACTAACTAATTTTAGCGCCAAGGCCATATCAAAATGTCTGAGGTGCACAAAACTAGAAAATCAATGGAAGACATCTCAAAGTGTTTTAATTGACTATCAATTGACTTTCAGTCATCATTTGAAACAAAGAATTCAAGGTACATCAGCATCCTCAGGCCATTTGTGACAGTGACTAAGTCATGCAAATTTCTATGGGCATTACATGAACATAATTCCATGTGCATCAAAATCGAAAATATTTCAATTTTCATTAATATTGCGAGTGGGATGTGTGATTGTAAATAGTGTACAAAATGGTCTTGCATTTATACCTTGTCATTTAGATTATTGCTCATTTAAATTATTGCTCAGTAGAGAGCGTCTAAAACAGAACCGTAAATGTGAGAAAGTTTGACCAAGAAAACAACAGGTGCCCTACAGTATTTACACAATCACAACAGCACACGAAACAAGAGGTGGATTTAATTGTTGTTTCTGTTGTGTATAGTTTTTTACTGGGTTTCCTGTGGGCAATCCAGTTTTGAAATGCCTTCTGTGATGTTTTTCCTTTTTTTTCTCCGTGAGAAAATCCAATTCTTGCGCAATATACAATGTTAGCAGGCCCATATCTGAATTTTTTCGGCGCTATGAATTTTTAATTGTGGCATGGAAGCGAACTACAGTTCTTCATTTGCACTTACGTCATCAATTGGCGTAGGTGGGTTAGGAATTGTCACATCGTGTCGCAAGATTTTGACACAGTGTTTTTCATTTATCGCTTAGCTATAATTATTATTTTAAAAGCAACTATAAAATAATGCGTTCTGTTGCTTAATAATTTATAAATTTTAATAGTGCTCCCTTTAGCCCAAGCTGTAAGCTAAATTTCAAACAAAATATATATTTCTGATCCGAGGCGGCAAAATAATATTTGTACTGTAACTATGAATGATGAAGTCTACGCGTTTTGTGAAACATATTGTACATGATTGACAATACGTAATCTCAGTTCAAACTTCAATTTCAAATAATAATTATAAATCAAAACCAACTTCTAATGTGTTCAAGCATAGACCGTTCTGCAATTTAAACTTGAAATAGTTGAATGACATCTGTTATTAATTTGAAGATGAAATACTGATTTTATTCGAAAATGAACACCAATAGCCCCGCTGGCTAAGATTGAAATTTTTTTCTTAACTATTTTAAAATATTTCAGAGACTTAAAAACTTTTAAAAGTTTTTGAAAAGATTTGTACATTACTGTGTTTCAGCGCATGCATGTCTAATCCCTATATGGATTATTTACGCACCAAAGTTGATGGGGGGTACATTTTTAGAAAAGTGATCGGTGGGGAGGGGGAGTTGTAAAATAAATCAGAATAAGCAACATGCCGCCCAAAGAGGTATTGCAGTTCGCGTTCTTTTAAATTAAATGGAAGTTTCAAGCTAAATTTCTCTGCGACTTGTACCTGCAAAATACGTTGTATCTCAAAAGATGAGAATTCGGGCATTCCCCACTTATTTTTGGTATTTGCCCACTTACATAAAAATGATTTGTACATTTCTTGCCAAAATTTTTAGTTACATTCTTATTACTTTTGGACTTTCTCTTGTACAAAATATAGAGGTCATACGTGCACAAGCTAGGAAATTCTATACGTCATTGTTCTTAATTTTTTGGCGATTTCAGCCTCACTTTGTTCTTAATTTGTTCTTATTTCTGTGAGCGGTTTTTATTTAAGAAAAAACAAATAAAATAAGGCATTGCAACTGAAACGCCTTGCGCCACACATGTATTATCAGACGGCTGAATTTAAAGGCGAACTACACTGTTTGTCACGGAGCAGTCTTTACAGTAATCTTTTTATATTTTATGCTGTATCGCTATGCTTTGGTCAATTCTACCACAAAAATTTTCCCAGTTATCAAGCCTCAGTCTGAGCTTGTTCTTAAATCGTTCTCAAATTTTGTTCTTATAAAGTTGCTCTTATAAAAAAAAAAACGTGTATATTAATAAATTATCCGATATAAAAAATCTAAGCTGAGTATCACAATTTCCTAACACTCTCTTTTGAGGCTCAAATATTACAACTCCGCTGGGCCAAATTTAGCAATTCAATAAATCAGAACAAAACCTTTTTGAGTTGGAATCTTTTTTATAGCTGTGTTTGGTGCAATAAATTGTTTCGAGAAACTCCGTTAACGCATTTGAAAAAAAGGCTCGCATACAATACACGCTTTTTTTACAAGAACAACTTCATAAGAACAACGAGGCCAAAATTTAAGAACAATTTAAGAACAAGCTCGGGCTGAGGCTTGATTACTATAGGAACGTTGTTGCGGTACTGAGAAAATTGAGTAAAACTTAGCGACACAGCATGTATAACACATAAAAAGATTCACTGTAAAGACTGCTCCACATGAGGGTAGTTCGCCTCTTATTTCAACCGTACAATACACGTGAAGCGCAAGGCGTTTCATTTTCCGATACCTTGTTTTATTTTGTTTTTTCTTCATTAAAAACCGCTCACAGAAATAAGAACAAATTAAGAACAAAATGAGGCTGAAAGCGCAAAAAAAAAATCCTCGGCAAAATGTACTGGTTCTTATAAAAATATAGCGTGCATGTAATCGTACCTGCGGTGACGAGTTTTGACTTTAATTTTGCGTAAGATTGACTCAAAGTAGATTGGTTTCCCCCAAAACTAAAAGATGGCAATTCTTACCTATTCAAACTGACCCTAACCTTCATCCTCATCATTGAATTGTTTACTTAATTCCAAAAGCCTCTTTAGCGGATTCATTCGTTTCACATTAATCCCAAAATCTCGCTTTGTTTCAGTTGTTTTTACGACTCCTCAACGTGGGAGTAGCTTTGCTATGTATCAATTAACGCCGATCATTGCGGCCATTGGGCAGTTTTTGGACGGTATAAAATGCCTCATCCGACTCCATTCAAAGTCCTCCCGATCGAGTAATTAATTACTGTAACGGTGAATAAAAAAGTAAGATAAAGTCTTCTTTTCTCTTCATTCAATGAATCTCCTACCTACGCAATTGAATGTTACTCTATTGTTTTAAGATATGCACTGAACGCAATTCATATGCTTAATTAATAATTATGGAACACAAGTAGGCCTTTTTTTTATTAAAAATTCATTTGACCTTGCGGGAACAAACAGTTGTTCAAGGTTACTTTTAAAAGTTCAGTACTTAGCCTTCAGTTGGTCTCCATAACTTCTCATCCCGTAAAATCTTTAGGAGACAACTGATTTCCTTTGACGCACAGTATCATTTTTATCAAAAATAAAGGATGCCGCAATAATTGACGAATCAGATTTTTTGCAGTTTCGCCAATGTTTTTTAACGGTTCGTCAGTACGTGATGTTTTTGTTTTAGAAACTATAATCAGTACCAAGGACCAATCGTTGCGCGCGTACTATCATCGCATCTTATTTTAAATCTTATACATGCTTTTTTTATAAGAACCAGTAAATTTTACCAAGGCTAATTGTTCATATTTTTTGGCGATTTCAGCCTCAGTTTGTTTTTATTTTTTTCTTATTTCTGTGAGCGATTTCTGTTGAAGAAACTACAAAATAAAACAAGGTACTGGAAAATGAAAATGAAACGCCTTGTAGTTGTACCACACATGTATTATACGGCTGAATTTTGAGGCGAACTATACCTTCATTGTTTGTTGAGCAGTCTTTACAGGGAATTATTTTTATGTTGTATCGCTAAGTTTTACTCAATTTTCTACCACAAAAACTTTCCTAGTTAACAAACCTCAGCCTGAGCTTGTTCTTAAATTTTCTTAAATTTTGGCAAATTTGAGCCTCGTTGTTCTTATAAAGTTCTTATAAAAAGCGTGTAGGTCATTCCCACTTGTTTTTATGGGGTACACTCAGTTGTTTCTGCATGAGCAATAAATAGGGTCATTCGGTCGGTTAAAAAATATCGGCAATAATTTACAAATTTAGTCTTTAGCGTGCATATAATAACGACATGTCGCTCGTTTTATTTTAACGTATAGTGTTTTTCTTTATCGTAAATTTATTGCTTTGTAGCGTAAATGGTGAGTTGAAATATAAAACATTGCATATGCGCATTACTTGCATTTTCTCCATGGTGGTAGTAGTACGTCCACTTCCCACTCACTCTTGAAGAGTTGCGAGATCAGTGCGCGATGAATCTGCAGATGTATCCTTTTCATGTTGCGTACATAAACTATGATTTACTTAATTGGGATATGAAATAAAACCAACTTGTATCAACATGTTATTTGCATATACATTAATAACTGTATATATTTTTTCGCAATTGGGAATAGCCTTCGGTCAGGATACGCACTGAAGTAGGACAACGAACTTGTGTTTCGAGCCTACCATCCGTTATTTTTTTTGGCTAGCAACTTTAGATTTTTAAATAGAGCAACAGTTTTTGTCTTGCAGAAAAATTGCGTCTTTAAATAGTACCAAGTTCGGATTGTTATTTTGGAAACTTTTTACGAGTCAGTTATGACTCGCAGAAAAGTTTTCACAATTATTTCCATTCTATACAAGTTGAGTCATCTTAATCGATTGCCAAGTTTAAAAAATATATATACCTGATAAATTGATAATTATACACCAGGCTTTGCTGCAACTAAAGACGTAGTTTGGGTAAAACAAAACTATTTCAAAAAATGAAAAATAATCCTACTTCATATCTACATTGGATTTCTGATCTACCCTAATTTCTACAACTTAAGCCTGTAACCGAAAACACACAATTTCTTTTGTTTAGCCTAATCGTACATCTGGAACTATAAAAAACATAAAATTTAAAGGAGCCACATGCACGGTGTACTTTTTGGCAGAATATAAAATTAAATACGTCTTTCGTCACTAATTCCATTAGTGACTTTCTTACAAGTCTTTTTGATAATTTACAAGTCTTTTTGACCTAGTGACTTAAATTCGGTTCAAAAAGACTTATAAATTGTTCTGAAAACGAGTTTCCCACATATAAACTTTTTATGGTGTGCAGCTTCGTAAAATTGCTTAGTGTTCTTTACGCCCACACTTTGCTTTTTTTCCGGTCAGACGGGAAAGTCATTTCTTTTTCTGCTTGTGTGTCCTGGCTAGGTAGAGTTAATCTTATCTTAATAAAAATACTGCATAACACTAAATGAAATACAACTCCCGAATCTGGCTTAAATTCAAGAACTGGTAGCTGGTGGTTATCAGTTGTATGACTGCGTAAAAATTTGTGTTATAAAAATGAAACAAAAGAAAAATGAAGAAAAAGTTTTGGAAATTTTTCTCAGATTTAAAGTATTTTTTCTATTTTAAAAACTGCATAATATATATTTTAATATGCCATTTGACAGTATATTTAAATTAGGCCAAGTCGCGTCCTTTTTTCAGACATTTTATGGTCGGGAGGGAAGTTTTTTTTTGACTCAGAAGTTTTGACCATTCAACGGCAATCAAGCGTTTCAAGGTCACGTTTGTTGCATAATTTCTGACTTGTTCAGGAAACCAGTCCCCCAAACTTTATATGATGTTCATTTTTCTTAAAATGACTTATTGTTCTTAGCGCCCACTCGTTGCTTAATTTTTTCCGGTCAGACGGAAAAGTCATTTCTTTTTCTGCTGGTGGGTCTTGCCTATGCAGAGATCATTTTACGTTAATAAAATACCATTGCATAATACTAAATGAATTACAACTCCCGAATCTGGTTAAAATTCAAGAACTGGTGGTTTATTGTGAGTGTATGACTGCGTAAAAATTTTTGTTATAAAAAGGAAAAGAAAAGAAATGTTTTGGAAATATTTCTCAGGCTCAGAATTTTTTTCTGTTTCAAAACTCGCATAACAATAATATACTTTTAATATGCCGTTTGAGAGTATATTTAAATTTTAAAAGGACTTTAAAAGGATTTTAAAAGCACTTCGGTTAAACTTAAAGCCTAAATAAGTTGTAACAACGCATTGAAATATATTTTTTAAATAATAACTTTCTTTTAGGTTTACGATTTATCATTTCATGACAATTTTCATATCGCCTCGTTACTGTTCACTTCGTTACCAAGCGCTGAAGCAGATATCATTAATCATCATGAATTTTTGTACGTTTTAAAAAAATTATTTGACTGCCTAACTTAAAATATACCAGACGAAATTCTTTTCGCTGTCGTCCAACTACAAGCCACTAATTCAATATCTACCATTTAGTATTTGCTCAGCAGTCACGCCACTCGCTTTGCTTAATGGAATATATGACAGTATTGAGACAGTGCATAACAAAAATTTTGATTAACCGATTACCAGTAAGTTAATCGGCCGTGAAATCACATTCTTGCGGTCATTTCATCGTCACATCAAGTTTTTCGAAGACATAACTCACATCTCGCATTTAGAGTTGATAACATCATTCATGATTCTTTAAACGTCGAAGTTTATTAGTAAATTGTGAGCCTTTGGCTGGTGAAATGGTGGTAGACTTCGAATTTACATTTTGAACGCCGGAAATTAGACAGCACAGACAGACGCTTACATAAATGTGTTGGTTTTCATAATTTGGCTTTCTTGATTTATGGAATTAATTTCTGTTAATATTTTGAATTGTTTTTACAACGATTATACCGACTCGAATGTTTTACGGACTTTCAAAAGAAAAAAATATTTATTGAAAGCAAAACCAAAACCAAAAGCCATTTCCATTTTCAATTTGTAAATCACTAAATTAATATCGGAGTTAGCACATGAAGAACTTTGGCGTTATTTTATTCTAAATTTTTGAGAAAGCTTTATCAACGAGACGTCAAGTCGGCTTACGAAACGAGAAAAGAGTAATTTTCTAATAGAGATTTCACATTATATTATTGCATTGAGTATGAGCGAAAAACATTACAAATTTTTTAATGTCGAGCTAGTGTTGTTTTGTCTGGGTCAAAAACCCTACCAATCTCGATATAAACAAACTACGTAGTTGGTTGCTAGGTGACGTCACATCATGGCTGGTCTGTTTACGCGTGTGGTTTCCCCGGACGCACGGCTGGCCGCTTTCTGATTGGTTGAATTTCTTAGCAACGTGGAGACACAGCACAACAACGAGCGGCTGACAAAACGAGAAGTGATTCTATGAGCGAACAGTTGAGAATATTTCCCTCGCGAAAGATACTTGTTGAGGGATATAATTCTAGTTTAGGCCAATATAACATTTGATTATGATAACAACTAGCGAAAGAACGAAACCTGTACAGGTTTCGAAAAACCGATCACTCGTAGGAGGGACCGGAGAAACGATTTATCATATGGACGCCACAGGAAAAAGTGATGTTTTGCCTCCGCTAAAACCATCAACGAAAAGCCATAAGCAAATGGGACATGATAATTCTACTTCTGCAGCACTTCCAAGGGTTGGTGGAGTTCAAGTTCAGCAGCTTTTTGAGGAAGAAACGAATCATCACCATCGAAGTAAAATCGCGGCAGCTGACGTGCAAGGATTGCCAGCTGTGCGTCCTTTATCAGTTTCAGGACAGGTTTCGCCATTGAGTGAACGTAGATCCACTCAAAGTTCGGGTTCTCAGAAAGCTCGAGGAATTCCAATCACTCCAGAGCAAGCAATGAAGCAACACATGCACAAACTAACTGCTTATGAACATCATGAGATTTTTAATTATCCTCAAATTTGGTTTGTGGGACCGAACGCAAAGAAACGGCAGGGTGTGGTTGGTGGAGCGAATAATGGCGGATACGATGATGATCAGGGATCTTATATTCATATTCCACACGATCATGTGGCTTATAGATATGAGGTACTAAAGATCCTAGGCAAAGGAAGCTTTGGACAGGTCGTGAAAGTATTCGATCATAAAACGCAGACGCACGTAGCCTTGAAAATGGTTCGAAACGAAAAGAGATTTCATCGACAAGCGCAAGAAGAGATAAGAATTTTGGAGCACTTGAAAAAGCAGGATAAAGACAATACTCACAATATCATTCATATGTTGGAACATTTTCAGTTTAGAAATCATGTGTGTATGACATTTGAACTGCTTAGTATGAATTTGTACGAATTAGTCAAGAAAAACAAATTTCAAGGTTTCAGTTTGCAGCTGGTTCGTAAGTTCGCTCATTCAATTCTTCAGTGTTTAGACGCTTTGCATCGTAACAGAATTATCCACTGTGATTTAAAACCAGAAAACATTCTGCTAAAACAGCAGGGTAGAAGCGGAATTAAGGTTATAGACTTTGGTTCAAGTTGTTATGAACATCAGCGCATCTACACTTACATTCAAAGCCGATTTTATCGAGCACCAGAAGTGATTCTTGGCGGCCGCTATGGCATGCCGATTGATATGTGGAGCTTCGGTTGTATTTTGTCGGAACTTTTAACAGGCTATCCTCTTTTTCCCGGCGAAGACGAAGGTGATCAATTAGCGTGTACGATTGAATTACTTGGAATGCCACCACAAAAACTACTGGAGAGTTCAAAACGTACGAAGAACTTTGTCAGTTCGAAAGGGCACCCGCGATACTGCACCGTCACGACGCTTCCTGATGGAAGCTCGGTTCTTACGGGTGGTCGTTCGCGACATGGCAAGACTCGAGGTCCTCCATCAACGAAGTCGTGGGTTCAGGCGTTAAAGGGATGTGATGATGCTCTCTTTATAGATTTTCTTAAAAGATGTCTTGAATGGGAGCCATCGCAACGCATGACGCCATCCCAAGCGCTTCGACATCCATGGTTGAGAAGACGGCTTCCTCGCGCTCCAGAAACAAACAACAACATCACCTCCGCTGAGAAGAAACACCAGAAACTGAATTCAGAATCTACACTAACCAAATTGCCACCGACCTCAGGCAAAGCAAAGACTAAACACACCGAAGATGGGCATCCAGGATCGGCGACTGTAAGCAATAGAACTGTTTTGCCAAAAATTGTCGGAAGATGATTGTTTTGTTATGCTTTACAACACAAAGACATCGAACTTCATATTTATTAAACTTAAACTCGAATGCTTTTAGTTATATCTAACTCTAAGAAACTTTCATTCGTAGCACATAACCATTCGTAGTTGTTGAAAACTCAAAGTAATTTTAAGCCTATTTTGCCTGCGTGATTTATGGTTGTGGTATTAAATTCATCTCAAACAATTTTCGTACGTACTGCATCCAATATTATTTTGTTTTGATGTATGTTAAAGGTGAACCATTATTGTGAACCTAACAAATTTTAGAATCATATTTTACAACGGATTTGATCTGTAAATATATAGGTAGAGTGTTATGGTTACCAGAATATACTATATTTTTAATGAAAATCTGCAAAACAAATGTATACAAACGGTTTATGATAATTTATAATTATGGTGTTTTGTAAATGTTTCAATATTTCGCCAGCGTTGCATCTTGAAACGCATTGTATGAATAAAACATATTGTTGGAAAAAAGGGCAAGATCGTGTTAATCTTATAACTTAAGATAAAAATTAAAAGGTACTTGCATGCAGCGAAAGTGTGTGGTGGAATAAGCCGGCCCACGCAAAGCGCTCAAATAAAATAATATTAATCGCCTGTAGCTAAAAATTTCAAATCGAAAAGTAAATTTTAATTTATCTTTAGTTGTGAAACATTACAATTGCGTATGTCAAAATTTAAAGCAAACTTTAAATTTGTGGAAATACATTTTTAAAATCACAAAATTATTCTCAGCTGCCTCTCAAACAAATTTGAATTTAGCAGTGACATCACTTCCAAATTAATAAAGATGACAAATATTTAATTCAAGAACGTATATATCAGTTTCTGGAAGAACAGGTTAGAATTTTTAAAATGGCACCGTTTGCTAGATTTTGGGCATAAACGCCTAGCATTTGTTTGCTCATCGTGCCAGGATGTTTTGTTACATAATAATTGCTTGACAGCTTTGAAGTTTTCCTAGGATTAATTATATTTTTAAAGAAATGAAATTGAAAACTCTAATCTTTATTCACAGTTTTTCATCAATTTTCTACTTCTAGAGCTTTTTATCTGATTGAAAATGACATTTATTTGAATTTGTCAGTTTAAATGTAAACCTTATAGAATTTCCAAGATTCAGAGCAAAAAAACCTTTATTCTTTCCACTACACAATAATTTGTACAAGAACAATCATAGTTGATTAATGCAAAATATTTTTTTAGACATATCTTAACAAAATCGAATTTGGCTGCATTAAAAGCATTTCTCCCGGCATTAAAAGCATTTCTCCCGGCATTCACTTTACCTGTAAAGTAGTTTTCTTGAAGCTAAGCCTTGTGTTAGTACAATCATAACCCCTTTTATTGATAAAACCATAAAGAAACATTTTTAATTGACAGCAAAATCTCAACTTCCTTGACTTTTGATAAACTGAAACTCTTTTCTGTACTAAATTATTTTGTAACCGTAGATTCGACAAAATATTATATTTTCTGATCAATAGTTTTCCAACTTGAAGATTCTTATTTTCAAGTTTTGAGCAATAATTGTTTTGCTTCAGTGGGAAGCCTTGCAAGATTTTCATCTTGTTTGTTTGTCAAGATAAATTCATTTGTTTTCTTTATGTGATGAGAACATATGGAGAGAGAATTTTATTTTAGCAAGCAATTTATCCTTACAGATTTACAAAACTGTCTTTGCAGATGTATGTTATGTTGCTGCTATCACCTTTGCCACTCACCTCAATAACCTCTGTCCTCAGCATGCGAGCTGAGATTTATTGACTTTTTCTCATGTTGGGGGGAGGGGTACTCACTATAATGTATGGTAGAGGGGTGCTCATATTTGGGGTCAAAATTGGCAATTTGGGATTTTTATAGTTAAGGGTTTTCAGTTAAGAAATAAACCATGTTTTCCATGCCTTCATACCCTGGTGAAAACCAAGGTGGATGTTTGGGACGATTTGAGAGCTGATCAATGAAAACATGAGACACAGTTGCGTGTTTTCACTGGCTTGAGATTTCTCACAATTAACTTTGCCAAGAGAGCAGATCAATGAAATCATGAGACACAGTTGAGCGTTTTCACCTGCTCGAGAATTCTCACAAAGATTTTTCACAGCCTTGTGAAGGCATGGAAAACTATTTCTTTTATCAAATTATTTTCCAGCTAAAGAAATTAAGAAAGACAGTAATTATACAAAGTGCATACTGTATTTCCTCGAATAAATGCTGCAACATTTATTGAATTTTTCATGATTTGGGTGCGGCATTTATTCGAGGGTGGAGTTATTTCAAATGCTGTTTATTTTTTTAAACAACCA
>JAOCPT020315383.1:0-13512 GCA_026546935.2 Palythoa grandiflora | reverse complement strand
AAACAAGGTATTGGAAAATGTAACACCTTGTGCCACACATGTATTGTACAGCTGAATTTAAAGGCAAACTACCTTCATTGTTTGTTGAGTGCTCAGTGTTTACAGTGAATCTTTATGTTTATGTTGTATCGTCAATTTTCTACCACAAAAACTTTCCTAGTAATCAAGCCTCAGCCTGTGCTTGTTTTTAAATTTTGGCAAATTTGAGCCTCGTTTTTCTTATAAAGTTGTTAAGTTGCATGCAATTAACAATTTATTTTTTGCCGAAGTTAAAAATTGGGGGGTCTTAGTTTTGAAGTTTTTGCGGTCTTAGGGTCTTCGTTTTGTAGATCTTAGTTTTACAGACACCCCATATGTTTGAAGAATCTCTGGATAGAATTTGATATTTGCTGTCAATTGAAAGTACCTTAACATGCACTAACGTATTCTCTGAGAAACATCGTATACGTACCAAATCTCTCCTTGCTTTTGCAATATCTCTCTTGTAAGATCTGACCCTCGCCATCATAGCATTTCTATACGAACCTGGGGCTGTGCTTGCTTCATCTTCCATTTCCTCAATCTGGGTAAATATAAAGCATTTTACATATCTCTGTCATTGCATTAAAATCTTACTCCTTTTTATGGGATAAAATTGATATTTAAAAAGCATCTCGCAATTCTTTGTAAATTATAGGAAGGAGATCAGTTCACGCATGTACAGACTTACGATTAGATTGGCATCTTCAATTTTCTTGTCTACTTCTCGTATAGTGCTCTTCCTTTGTTCTGAAAAGTCAGTAAAAGCCGTTCAACGTGCATTGAGTGCAAATCAAAACAAAATGAACTTTGAATTGGAGGAATGCGATATTTACCCCCAGTTTGTCTTGCAATCTTGGTATCAATTTTTGTCCTGATATCTTCATAAAGTACTTTTAATTCTTCCTCCAGATCTTCAAACTTCTCTGATGACATTTTTACGCCAAAAATCACCACTTATAGTAAGTAACTTTATACAATATTTAAGTTTTTTGTTAAAAAAAGGAAGCAGACCGCCAAGGATTTCTGAAAAAAAAAAACAAGGGGACTGGGTCTTAAATGTCCGCGTTCTATAGTTTTAGAGACGTCGTGTCTGCAAGGCAAAAACTTGTTACATTGCTTAAAAAAACGGCATTTGTAAAATCTGATTCGGATCATCAGAAAAATAAATGCATAAATAAATAAATAAATAATAAAAATAAAAATAAAAAAATAAGAATAAGAATAAAAATAATAAAAATAAATAAAAATAATAATAAATAAATAAAATAAATAATAAATAAATAAATAATAAAATGAATCAAAAAATAAAATAAAAAAAATAAAAATAAATAAAAAATAACATAACAAAATAAAATAAATAAAATAAAAATAAAAATTCCAAAAAATAAAAATTTCAGAAAAAAATTTCAAAAATTACTGGATAATTCCATCCCAGAAAAGACCAAAACAGCAACAAAGTACAAGATGAAGATCTTAAATGGTAAATTTTGTTGGTTTTTTGTTACCAGACAAAACCATGAACTTTGTTCATAAATTCAAACAAATCAAGCTTTATGTTTTTCAAAATTCTTTTCAAATATATTGTCACTTTTTTATTATTGAATGGTTTGCACACCAACCAAAATTTAAAATAGTTTGCTGGGGAAAGAAGCCCGAAAGAAGAGTTAAATAAATTAAAGTCTCACAATGTTTTTATATGCTGTTGTCAGGCAGATTCAATTAAAAAAAGACTACAAAATAGGCTTTCTCGTGCCAGTAATATTCTCTCAATTTTACTTGCTACAATACCGTATTTCCCGGCATATAATGATATAAGTCGATCCCTAATATAAATTGTCTCTTCAGTGATTACAATATTTTACTAACTTTCTAAAAACTTTATAACCCCAACCGAAACCCTAACTCCTGACCCTAACTTAAATTGTCTCTTCCTTAGAACTTTGATTTTTGTATATCTGTAAAAAAACAAATATTTATAACATAAATAGCATTTTAAAACTATAATAAGTTCGAAAATACGACACATATTTCAATAAATAACTAAATAAAGAATACAATGTTCGAATATATTTCATACTTTACGACTCACTGCAATCAAAGGTGCAAATGTATTGTTTCCACTATACAATGAAGCAGCAAGCATAAAAGTATGCTCTGGGAAGGAAATTATTCCCATGGGAATCACACTTAATGTGTTGAGTAGTTAGTTTTGCAAACAAAGTGTGTGCCATAGGTAGTGCATTCACTATATGTGAAAATATAGCGACATATCATAAATACTATAGTCTAAACATACAAAAGACTAAATAGGCGATTTTTTTAATAAAAAACCTTTTACCCATCCGACCGACCCTGTAGGTTTACTCAAAAATGACTATAAACATAAAAAAAGTGGTTATAGCCGTATGTATGAATAAAGGGTGACACTGATCTGTCTTACGCCAACTGTAGAGTGTGACCTCAGCCCCATGTTACAATTTTATAGTTCTTCAAATATAAAACAGGGTTTCAGATAAGGCCTGGCGAATGGCGAATTTCGCAGGTGCACTCTTGACTTTTGAGAAATATTCACCATAGCTTCACAGGCTTTCGCCAGGGCAATTGAGGGGGGCATGTGTGTTCAGAGTAAAAATTAGCCGAGGCTTTCTATAATGACAACTTTTTTAGCCGCAGCTTAAATATTTTAGCCATACCCGTAAAAAGTTAACTGAAACCCTGTAAAACAGAGCTATTTTATCACTTCTTCAAATCTTCAATCGCTCTGATGACCCAACTGTATCAATAATTTTATACTTTTATGAATTCCAGGCGTTTCGACTGTTTCAACCGTGATACGTGCGATAAAATGTTAATAAAATTGGAAAATATGTTCCATTTGTCAATATATAATTTAAACGGCAAAGCTGTGCTATGATGACTTTCTCGTTTTCGTTTGGCGGGTACTAAACGTGTCCGTCGGCCTGGTTGTCAGGCAACGAATTTCACACGGATGTGTTTCCTCCACGGCTCCATTGCAAAATTTACCTCCATCTTTTGGAGCGGGGTTGGTGCACGATCTCTTTCTCGTTCGAGTCCCAATGCCGCAAGTAACAGAGCATTTGGTAAATTCAGACCAGTTAGAAAACCCGCCATCCACAGGGCAAGGAATTTGAGAGTTGCAACTCTCTGTTTCTTCACTATTTCCTTCACAATTTTTCCCTCCATTTTTTGGGTTCTGGCAAGCGCGTGTTCTTTTGTGAACTCCTCCGGAGCAAGTTTTTGAGCATTGTCCGAACGCCGACCACGAGCTGAAATGTCCATCTACTGGGCACAAACCCATATTACATTCCCTTATTTCCACATTGTGTGACCCATCATCTACGCAATGTCGACCCAGAAAATTCGGTTCTGGATTTGTGCAGTTACGCATTCGCCTTTGAAGACCATCGCCACACGAAGCTGAGCATTTGCCCCACTCCGACCATTCTGCATAGCCACCATCGACTTTGGGATATAAAATATACTAAACGAAACGACAAACGCTGATAAGACGGTTATCAACCACGACCGTGATATTGCGTGGTACTTTAAAGTCCTCATTATACTCTCACTTTCAAGTATGAGGATATTAGTATTAATTAGGGCATTAATAAACAAACGGCTTTCCATCGATTAGGTTTTGAACATCGAAGTTTGATCGGATGAAGACAACCTCGTACCGAGGCTCCACTCGAGGGAGAGATCGGCGGAGGAAGTGAGAGAACCCTGGGAACGAGGTTGCAAAATACACCAGAAAAAGACTGGAACTGAGGAATAATTTACGCGCAGCTTTAGTTCCTGGAATTGGAAATTAAAATGATTTTCTAAGAAAATATGAAGAACAACACGAGACACTCACAAAAGTTATTGATATATGCTTTCATGCGACGGGATTCTAGTTTGACGTACTATGGGCGTTCAGTTTCCAGCATTTCTTCGCACACTCCTGTTTTGGAACAGGGGGGAAGATGATCTACTGCAAAGGGAACGACGCAACACTTGGAACCGCGCTGATTCAAAGTTACAAGGAAAAGGAGTTGTGTTTTTGGCTGTCGCAGAAAGAGACCACATTTCGCTTGTCCATCGACCGAATTTAAGTGTCAAGGTAAGGCTGACTCGACAAAAAAAAGTTTATGGGTTGTGACAGTTGATTAATTCTTATGTCTGTGCCGTGTTTTGATCTGCATTTATGTAAACATGTGAGAGAGAGAGTTTACACCAGTGTGTAGAAAAGAAAAATGAAATTTCTCCAAGTTTTGTCACTTGATAACCCCTAACACATCTTAAATTTCAACTGGTATAGTTTATTGACGGTGTTTTTCCTTTTATTAAAAGTTATATAACGTTATTTAAGTTTGCACCTAGCTGGCTATAATAGTTGTTTTAAAGCTGAGTGTACAACTGAAAATGGCATCAAGTATTAAAATGTAGTTTTCAAGCTTTGATAAAGGTTTCGGGTGTTGAAAAAGGCTTGTCATGTGTTTCTATTTTCTCGGAAAAACCAGCTAAGTTACTGGAACTGGTGCCACGAAGTGTCAGGAGACCTTACAAGCATTATCTTGAAGTGCAGTCCTCATAATTTTTTGCAGTTAATTTTGTGACATTGTATTGATTTGTCACCTAAATTTACCTAGGATTTCGTATTTGTGATATTATTTGTATATTTGTCTCAGTTGAAATGATTGATTTTACTTTTACATAACTTTTATTTTCATTCGATCTACTGGGCGTATAATTTGCAACATGTGTATTTACAGTTGCTTACGTACTACTTAAAGATGTTGACCTTTCTTTTTCCTGTAAAAGCTGTACCAGGAAAATAAGCCTAAAATATGATTTGTCAATCACCAGTCACATAGAGTTATAATATTTTAATAAACCATTTAAGATTTACAAATAACAGTTTTAAAAATAATGAACATCTTATAAATACTTATCATGTTCTGCGTACATCTTTAGAAGACTAGTGAACGTAAGTAAGAAAAAATATTATAAAATTATTTGATATATAATAACCTAAGTTATTCTCCCATTTTGATTGGTTCTTGCCTATGATCTATTATAGGACAGATGCAAAATTGACGTCACTGTTACAAAGTTTTTACTTATTTATTGTATAAAACAAATAGATTCAGTTATCACCTCATGTGCCACTTTTTTGTTCTTACCACATTTTGACGTCATCTGTGATCTATTACGAAACAGATGCACACCAACATGGAATCTATTTGTTAAACAGATAATGATATTATTATATATATTATTACTATGTTATTAAATTGAATTATATGGCATCTGTAAAATGTATTATCATTTAATGTAACTTACTTCTTTCTCATTGGTCTGGTGGCCACCATGTGACCTGTAAATAACTGCCTACATAATTAACACTGCTCACATGCATTTACGGTCTGGCAGATTTTAACTGCAAATGTGATACTGCTTATTGACACAGAATAAATTTCCTCGTTGACAACTGAAGAACACTGACTTATGCAAGGCAATGCACACTTTGTGCTTGTTGCTTCCCACAAAAAAATAGAAAAAACAAATTCAGTAATTGAATGATAAAACAATCATTGGACTTAGTAATTGCAAAATATTGTGATATGCCAGTGTCTTGCAAATTAAATATTTACTTCAGTCTTTGGCTGAGAATTTTTTTCTTGATTTGATAGCAGATACATGTTCGGACTTAGTTGTTAATAGTAGAACTGAAAGAAAACAACAGTTGTTGGAATATATAATTTTATATTTTTTTTTTATTGCTGATAAATAGTGATGTCTGGACTTGTGTTTACTGTCAAAGCAACTACCTTTCAACTGATATAAAATGATATGTAACATGCCATATCTTATATCTTTGATCAGTTCATGAAGAAAGGATTTTACGGTTTAGTGAAATGTCAGACGAATGTGCTGCCTTTGTTTTTTATTTTAAAACATCAAATAATGTAAGTTTTTGGAATGTTGACATTTTGAGCATACCAGTATACAGGGCTAGTAAAGTTGATCAGAAAAAAATCACAATAAAATGCCTGGCTATCTATTTTGGGTCAAAATTTGATACCTTTTTAAAAATTTTATTTTATTTTTTGCTTGTGTGTAAGTCTAGGTCAGTTTTTTAGATCCTTTTTTACATCTCATATTTTCTCATGTATGAGTCGAGGTTTTGAGACATAAAAGGATCTACCTCAAATAGTTTAGGCAAGCTTTTTTACTTGCCAATGATGTTCAAAAGTTAAGACCTGCTACTATTGTTTAACTTGCATGCTATTGTAAAATCTATTCAGTTCAAGGTTGTTTAGAATAGTGAGTTAACATTTTACTGCAATAATTAACTATTGTACGATCCTTTTCCTGCAAAAAACAAATTATTAAACCATGTTAACTAAGTTATATGCTGCATTATGTGAAAGTTTAATTGGTTTGATAATTATTATCATAGCAGGTAGTTGTTATATAACTAAAATGAATGTTGCCAGGCTATTACTTTAAGCTTAATTATATAATATCTTACAGGTTTATAAACAAGCAAACTAATAATTCATTTCAAATTTATCTCACTATATTATATTAATCAACCAATTAACTTTATTTGAAGTAAAACTTGTTATTTGGAGGGAATATTCATTATTTAGCTTTTTGGTAATAAAAAACATAAAATAAAATTGCACACATATAGAGTACAATGATTACACCAAAACTGATGGTAATTTAGTTGTTTTTCAAAGTTGTGTGACTTCTGTTGTCAGTGGTTGCCATGACATCATTAACACATGAATGAATGTATTTGTTTAAATCATGTGAGCGTTACTTGAGGCTTTTGTGGTTGACCGCTGGACAAAAATATTTCATTTCTTAAACATTACTTGAATGGGTTTAAAACAAGTTGCTAGTTTAATACATAGTCATATTTGTAAAGTATTCTAGTTTGATCACTGTATATTAATATATTGTTTAACAAAAAAGGTGGAGTGGTTGAAACAGTGTCCAGCTGATGTGGTAAGAGAGTTAACAAATGAATGTTTTTTTTTAAGATTGCATTTCTTCCCAGTACGTGTTTTGTACCTGGCCATAACATGTTGTATTACTTGCAGCTAATTTTGTTCCTTTTAAAATTTTCCACATTTTCTACCTTCTATAAAAAGATACTTAATGCCACAAAGAATAAATCAACAGGGTGCTGCATGATTGCACTTGCCGTACATGTAGGAACATTCTTGGAAATTGACAGAGTTAACACGTTTGTTTAAGTGTGGTGCGTGAAAGGTCAGTTGCATTGTTGCTAAGAATTCTTTGTTTGAAATTAAATTTGACCTAACTTGTTTTAGAATTTGTGGTTCTTATGTACATAGATGTCAAATAGTTTGTTGAAATTGTAATGGGATGGATTTGCTGAGGTCTGGTCAGTCAAAGAGTTTGACTAGCTGGTAGCTAATTTATTCATAATATATACTTACTGTCAATAACATTTTATATTTTTATTCGTAAAACGTTCCTTATTTTCTATCTAATTTTATTATCTGAAGTACAGTATTTATTAAGACTGCTTATGATTTAAATTTTGTTCTTATATGTTAAATATCAAAGACTTTGAGAAATATCTAATTATTTATACATAATTCAATGTTAATTCTGAGAAATGGGCTGACAACAGGTATCAGATATACATAAAGTTATTTTCTCTTTTAACATTGTGTCTACCAAATCTACTGTATATTTAAAACTACATTAATAATAGTTTTGGGTTTTACATTATATTGAATTCATGTTAGATGTTTTCTGTGAATTCTAGAAACCATTGATGCACATTTATACATATAGCCTTAGAAATCTTGCTCGATAAGCATGACGTGAATTTTGTCAATGCTTAATTAGTTTTCTAGTTCTTAGAATTAAATGGTTGGCATTAATTAAAAGTAGTGTCTAAACTACGGGGCAACTTATAAATTCAATTTTTCAGTTTGAAGATATGTTTCATTCCAGCCCAAAACATGTTTAGTTTTATTCTATTTTGATAGAATCTTCTTTTTGTTGATCAAAAAGAATTACACTAAATAATTAAAATTTGGAGTAACTTTTTTAATTAGAAAGTTGTTTGTATGTCAGCATGTCTAACTTAAAACTTAGCTTGAATTTATAGCCTTTTTGAGGATGAAAATTTCATGCAGTTAAAGTTAGTAAAGTATTTGACTTATATATGAAATTAAACCATTGAGGATTAAAAATTTCAATTGACAGCACAATTAAGTTGATCTTATAAAATCGTTGAGTTCCAAGAAAACCTATTTGTTTTATTAGTGTTCATTAACATGATATTTTCCTGGAACTGTCTATTAATTTTTTTACACATGGAGCGAAACACGTCTTTTATTTTAGCAGATTCAACAGTGGTTGAGAGAACTGTTTTTTTTCAGTACATTGATTATAGGTTAATTATTTGCTTCCATCTGGATGTATATTGTTATTAATATTTATTTTATGTAAAATTACAAAAAATTTGCGCATGTATTCAGTTATTATCATTGTTCAAAAATTGATGTTATGTTATTGTCAAAAGCATGTACAATTTCTCCTTATTTTGTAATAATTATGCTAGCCCTTTAAATCTGCCTCAAGTGGGCTGAAAATGTCCTTTTTGTGATTAAGCTGTGCATCTTCATACATATCTTAACCTTTAATCTGATATGATTGGTGACTGCTGAGTATGAGCATCGCTGGCGCATGCTCACATGACCTTCCACAAGTTGGATGGACGAACGTGCTGCAGTTTGATGAGTGACTCTGTCTTTACAGTACTTTCAGCTTCAATTGTTATGTACTGTATTTACAGTATTTTTGTGATCAAAAGGATTTCTTAACAATGATACTTCTCTGGAATTTATACAAGATTGGACTCTGGTAAGAAAAACAAATATTATTGTGTAAAATGGTCATGTGTACAGTTATAATTTTGAAGTGTTGGAACTGCATGCTCATAAATTACGTAGAATATTTTATAACTGCTGTGACTCATGTTAACATTAAAATGATCCGTGTTTCAAATGTTAGTTGTAGCATCAGTAGCAGATGTGCAATCCCCCTAATAATTTTGTGAAAAATCTTTGTAGTCACTGCTTTTCCCTTGAATGCCACTTTCACACCTATTTCTCTGTACAATATAAACTTTGATTATATGTAAGATGACAAACCTTTTACTTCAAATTTATCTGTTTTAACTCAACCACTCAAAGGTTTCTTAGAAAACCATTATAAGAATACACTGAAGATAGTTTACATTGTATTAATGCATTAAGCAGCTCTGTGACTGTCTCATAACCGCAAGTCTTCTTTCAGTAAATTGTTGAAAGAATGAAAGTCTAAGTAAGTAAGAAATGACAAGCTGAATGATCATCATGATATTTATTCTGTACAGTTATTGTAAACCTTGTAAAAAATGTAAAACAAGTATATTGTGCATCACCTTCAAATTCATGTGTGCCGCATGTTTGTGTCATCAATAATGATTGGATTTGCTTTTCAGACTTTGAAGTAGGTTTCCCAGAAGAATCAAGTATTAAGATGTCTATCTTGTACATGCTCATGCAGTATTTAAATTGATTTTATACTAACTTATTTTCATCTCCTGAATTATATATTATATATTAAGTTTTACTTTTTACATTTTTACATCTGTAGCAGTGAGTGTTCAGAGATGGAGATTTTGAATTAGGATATTATTCATTGCAAGATTATAAAAAAGCCATGTTGGCAACCATCAAAAACTTTACTATTAGATAATAGATAGATGTAGAGTAGATACATATCATTCTATATTTGTTCCTCTCTTTGGATTGAAACATGTTACTTGTGCATCAAAATAGTTTAGGCTATAGGAGTGACTCACCTTAGCTAAGTATTTCCAGAACAGTTTGCAGTCGTAACTTTCTTGACTTTTCTGTAGTCTATGATGCATTATTAAGCATACATGCTCAAACTTTGATTTTTCTCGGAAATTGACCCAGAGTGTACTACCGATAGTTGTTCAGTTTGTTATCATTATGTTACTTTGTTTCTTATCAAACGATTATTTACCAAATTTGTAAAAACTTTTCCCACAAAATGAGTAATATCATTTTATCTTATTTGATAAGTATTACAATGCCAGCCCTACAATACAGATTACTCAGAATTTAGAAGTAACTTTAATTTAGTACCTCATAAATTAAGCTTAGTTTTTCTTTTCTGCTGGTCAGTTGATGTCGAATTTTTTTCTATTGCCGTATTGAATTGTTGAAGATACTAGATATATTCTAAGCTATACGTCTAATAAAATTTGAGGTAAAATAAAGTTTGCATGTGTATATTTAACTTAACTTATGATTGTAGAATTCATAGGTCTTTCCACTGACTTGAACTGACAATATCCTCTGCTGAATCATTAATAGATGCATTAAGAAAATACCGAAATTTAGTTTTTACATAATGATAATTATTATGTAGTTTATGGCTGGTACCATGTTTTAGTACTGTCAATAGTAAAAGTGATCAGGTTTTTTTTGTCATGTATCAATACAGTTACTATTAAAAGAATTAATTTTTCTCAGAAATTTTGGAGTCAGTTTAACGGCTTGCAGCAAAAGCATTTGAGATTTCCAGGAAATCAGATCAAAGTATGCCAGCCGTTAGGGCAAGACAAATGACTTTAATTTAATTAGATAAGTGAATGGAGTTTAGAACACCATAAAAATCTCCCAGTTGAATATCACAATAGGCAATTGTAGGTACGTATATCTAGACATTGCTATAGTGAAACCTTTACTCAAAAATAATGCTTATAATACAGGTGAAAATTATAGCCATCCGAACAGAACAAAATTCCAAAGCAAGTTATGTGTTGTCTTTTCGACTGCTATTATACTGCATAACCTTGCATTTAGGAGGTAAATAAAGGTCATTTTTATTGCATGTTGAAAATTTTATATCTGAACATAAGGTTTTTTGTTTTTTTAAAAATATATTCTTATTTTAAAATATAGATGTTTGTTGCTGAGTATTCTGGCATTTTCTTTCATTTCAATTTTGTGTATTATTGCATACATGTCAAGTTGATATTAAGTTATCTTCATTGGTTACTGTGGCAAATTATCATACAGTACATTGCTGACTCTTTTGTTTTCTAAGCTGCTTACATTTTTCAAATATTTTCCATGGTGAAGATGCTTTAACCTGACATGCCAAATGAATAATAAATTACTGTACAAAATACAGCGTAAGTCCTTCATTTCTCAACTAGTTCAGTGATCATTCAATGTTCCCAGTCTCGTCAGCCAGTTCATTCATCATTCAATCCTCCTTGTTTCCTCAACTAACTCAATGGTCATGCAGCCAAAGTTCCCTGTATTGCAAACCAGTTCAGTGATCAGCAAATGTTCCCAGTTTCCTCAACAAGACAGTTTAGTGATCTGTCAATGTTCCCTGTGTCCACAAACAGTTGAGTGATCAGTCGATGTTCCCTGTCTTCTCAACCAGTTTAGTGATCAGTCAATGTTCCCTGTCTCCTCAACCAGTTCAGTGATCAGTCAGTGTTCCCTGTCTCCTCAACCAGTTCAGTGATCAGCAAATGTTCCCTGTCTCCTCAACAAGTTTAGTGATCAGTCAATGTTCCCTGTCTCCTCAACCAGTTTAGTGATCAGTCAATGCTCCCTGTCTCCTCAACCAGTTCCGTGATCATTTAATGTTCGCAGTCTCCACAACCAGTTCAGTGATCATTCAATGTTCACTATATCCAAAAACAGTTCAGTGATCAGTCAATGTTCCCTCTATCCACAAACAATTCAGTGATCAGCAAATGTTCCCAGTTTTCTCAACAAGACAGTTTAGTGATCAGTCAATGTTCACTGTCTCCTCAACCAGTTTAGTGATCAGTCAATGCTCCCTGTCTCCTCAACCAGTTCAGTGATCATTTAATGTTCGCAGTCTCCTCAACCAGTTCAGTGATCAGTCAATGTTCCCTGTCTCCTCAACCAGTTTAGTGATCATTCAATGTTCCCTGTCTCCACAACCAGTTCAGTGATCATTTAATGTTCGCAGTCTTCACAACCAGTTCAGTGATCATTCCTTGTTCCCTGTCTCCACAAACAGTTGAGTGATCAGTCAGTGTTCCCTGTCTCCACAACCAGTTCAGTGATCAGTCAATGTTCCCTGTCTCCTCAAACAGTTTAGTGATCATTCAGTGTTTACTGTCTCCACAAACAGTTTATTGATCACTCAATGTTCCCTGTCTATTCACCCAGTTCAGTGATCATTCAATGTTCCCTGTCTCCTCAACCAGTTCAGTGATCAGTCAATGTTCCCTGTCTCCACAACCAGTTCAGTGATCAGTCAATGTTCCCTGTGTCCACAAACAGTACAGTCATCATTCAATATTCCCTGTCTCAACAACCAGTTCAGCGATCATTCAATGTTCCCTGTCTCCACAACCAGTTCAGTGATCAGTCAATGTTCCCTGTCTCCTCAACCAGTTCAGTGATTATTTAATGTTCGCAGTCTCCTCAACCAGTTCAGTGATCATTCAATGTTAGCTGTCTCCACAACCAGTTCAGTGATCAGTCAATGTTCCCTGTCTCCACAACCAGTTCAGTGATCATTCAATGTTCCCTGTGTCCACAACCAGTTCAGTTGTCAGTCAATGTTCCCTGTCTCCTCAACCAGTTCAGCAATCAGTCAATGCTCCCTGTTCTCAATTAGTTCTAAATCATGATCATTCAATGTTCCTTGTTTCCTTCCTTAACTCCGTAGTCAGTTAATGTGCTGTGTCTCCTCAACCAGTTCAGTGATCAGTCCCTCTTTCTTCAACAAGTTCAGTGATCATCCAGTGCTCCATGTTTCTTTGACTAACTCAGTGATGAGACAATGTTTCCTATTTAGTGATCACTCCATGCTCCCTGTTTCTTCAGTTAATCAGTGATTAACCAATGTTCTCGATTTCCTCAACCATTTCGGTAATCATTCAGCATTTGCTGTTTCCTCAATCAGCCAATGTTCCTTGTCTCCTCAACCAATTCACCAATACAGCACTTACTAGTTACCTAGTGCTCTCTGATTCTTGACTTTCATGCTTTTGACAATGAATAAAATCATATGTTATTTTAAAGTGGATCAGGGAAACTGGAAATCCAAAATAATTCTGATGGTCTGAAAACAATCTGGAAAATTTAGTATGTCTGGTAAAGGTCTGATTTTATTAGGCTTTAGTTCTAGTGAACAAAAGTTAACCATTGAATCCTACAAAAAAATTTTTTGTAGATATGGAGGATGTAAATTTAGAGAGTTCAGTTAAAGGGGCATAGTCATGGTACTGCGCATGCTCCAGAAACTTCAATTTCTAAAATTTGTTTCGGCCCGGAACGACTGCAAAAAGTTGTGTTGTCGTTCTCAATCTTAAATTATCTCTTTCGTGTTTTTACATCAATTGTCAAAAATCACTTT
>JAOCPT020314495.1:0-13514 GCA_026546935.2 Palythoa grandiflora | reverse complement strand
TTGTCGCTTATCTCTAGAGAACGTAAAAAATCTAAAGATTCATTTTAATTCAAAATTTTTAATATAGTTCGAAAGCCTGCTCTATAAGCCTAATTTGATATATAGGTTTAGGTATCTACGGAACAGAAGCACTGTATCGTTTTGATGCAAAACACCCCTGAAGGTCTACGGTAACCTTAAGTTATTATATTTTTTGACAAACAGAGAGTTCGAAGTTTCAACATGAGCGCTGCAACTTCAAAGAAAGCCGAGAAAAGAACTTAAAACTGCACGAGAAAAACAGTTACACCATTTCGATATCATAATTATGGAAAATAACTGAAACAAGACGCTCCAGGAGCGTATACTTGTGCCAGCTCGTGGATACAATGTGAAAGCTATTAATTTTATTGAGTTCTGACTGTATACGCAAGACTTGGCTGCTCAGTTCTAATTTGTCTAGCAGCCGATGTCCAATATATCAAGTATTACATCAAGTGGCTGAAGGCCTCAACACAAATTTTAAAAAAAAACACGGGGAAAACCTAAACTTGTGCCGCGCTTCGCTACTGGTACAAGTAATAAAATCTTCAACGTATTTCGTGAGAGTGTTATTTAACCCAAACTGTCTTATGTCAAATAAAATGACCTTTTTGACTTGATATAAATATCTTTTTATTTACATTGATTTATATTCTTCTTGCAGAATTTCAGAGTCAAGATACAAATATAATAAAAAATCATAGCCAAGGGCAGCGCGAGATCCACCAGAATGGGAACAAATGGGAAGGGAACGGCACCGGAGTCAAAACAGATTTGGAAGAAGAAAAAAGACAGGAACATTGTACAGATTCGTGTACAAGAATCTCAAGTGCTCCTTAAACTAATGAACGACCAAGAAACCATTAAAGATGACAATTTAGATCAAGCAACCATTTCTGATTGAATGATTCTAAGAATTTTAGACAATTTTCTAAACGAAATTTGGATTTGGAGATAAAAACTAAGTCGTCTGCATATAGCAGGGAATTCAAATTTGTTCCATTTGGAAGAATGAACGGCTCAGTTTTCCTTTCAAAAAGAGCCAACGGCACAAATAGATTGTAAACGGTTGGACTCAAAATATACATCCCTGCCAAACACCTCGTCGATAATCAAATGGCTTAGGTTTATAGTTGTTTAGTTTTACAGCAGAGACACTTTTAGTATAAAGTGATTTAATTAGTTTGTATATTTTGCCACCGATTCCATATTCCAATATATGGTAAAACATTCCTTCATGCCAAACAGAATCAATGTTTTCTTGAAATCCACAAAACATGCGTAAATTTTTTTGTTAACATTTACATGGTTTTCAATCAAAGTACGATGGGTAAATATGTGATCCGAGGTTCTATTTTCATTTATGAAACCAATTTGAGAAGGATGAAGTATACCTTTTGAGCTTATACGTTCTGTTTAGGATACAAGTAAATAATTTTCCAAGACATGATAAGCGAATTCCTCTATAATTCTCCGCTTTTAAAAATTGCAGTGATAAAGCCCTCACACCATACACTTGGAAAAATGCCGGAACCAAGTACAAGGTTAAAATAATGTTAGATACACATTTATTAGGGGTCCATAACTCGCCTAATCATTTCGTTTTTGATCAAATCAGAAAAGCATGCATTCTTATATTTCAAACTTTTCACAGAAACTTTCAATTCTTCGTCCGAAATCACAAAATCCAAATCACATAAATCATTTACTGATTCGTTTTCCATTAGTTTTAGCTTATCTAAAATGTGTCTCTGTTGCGCGTTCCGTTCACTTGGTGAACTGTGAAGCTCGTGTTCAAGTTTCAAGTTTTTTTATTTTTTAATACTCGTCGTAAATACATGTAACATATAAAGTAAAATAAACTAATTACAGCACAGAAAGTAAACAAATTTACTTACAGCTAAGAACAAGCAATATATATATACTGTAAACATAATATATAAATATATAAATACATTAAAAAATAGAAATTATTCAAATTTCAAATAAATCAGGCAGACGAGTACAGGATATCCTAATAGTCAAAACTAATCTAGAATCCCAAATTGATTTAACCATTAACTTCCCTTTACTGGTGGAGTGGATTCTTCATCAATTGTTTCTGGGGCTGATTTAAGAATATCCCAAAAAGATTTAGAATTTTTGTTTAGTTTTTAGTCTGAGCGGTATTCTTTAAGCTCTCAGGCGTCAGACTTCATAGGATCTCTGTGCTTTAAGTTTGCTAATTTTCTAACTTCGTGCCTTTTCAACGGCATTCTTTCTAATCGATCCAACTTTAGGACTCTTTACTCTTGTACTTGTGTAAATCGCACAAACTTTACATAAAATAATACCAATAAAACTTTTAAATTAACAACCTGTTTTTTTTTTTCTGCGCGAGAAAATGCTATTGTTGCGCAAGACTTCAGAAGCGTTTCGGACACCCATATGTGAATTTGGTGTACTTGGAGCTTTGTCGAAGTTGCCCGCCTCGGACTGTTTGTATCTCAGTGGAGAGTTTCTTTGCTTTTCATTCGTTAAATCAGCGGCAGAAAATGCCATTGCAAATGCTATAATAATTTATAATGCATGGGTTCTGCTCTGCAGATATAAGGCTTGGATGGCCGATCGATTTGCTAGCTATATAAAGTCAAAGAGAGAGGCCAAAGCGATCGTTTACAGCTGTGTGGCCACTGTAATTCTGCCAGAATTTAAGCAAGTATAGCTAAAATGCTTCGAAAGTCGAATAAAGAAAAAGCACTCAGTTTAGCTATGCACGGATAGCAGGCCTAACAGAATATGGATTCAGCTTGCTTTCAGCTTTGCTAATGTCGTTGCCGAGGGCCACATTAGGTAAACTCGATGGAGATTTCTTTGATATTTATCACAGTTGAAATCAGTTTATGTTGTTCTACGGATACGTGGCTTGGATCGCCGAACTCATGAATTTCTGAAAGCGCTTTACCATGAAAAAGTTATATGTTTCTTATTGGAGACAATGTTTCTGATTGACGAAAGAAAATCACGTTCCCGATACCAAATTATCATGATATATCAGAGTTCTGGAAACGTGCCATCGCTATCAATCGGGCTAGGGTGCATTCATTTTCCGGTCTTTTTGTAAAAAATGAATTCAATAGAATTTGGCTATGTTTTCTACTTATTCAATTGTTCAGAAATAAATTGAATTTACTAAACAATTATTCCACTCTTGTCTTGATAGATACGAGGTGATACCAGAGCGGTGTTTGCAAGTTTTCAGAACGATTCATTCCGGAAAATACAAGACAGCTAGAGCTTTCAGCCCTGAAATAAAACCTGTTTAAAGATTCCTGAACAAGAATAACCAAAAGTATTACAATAAATTGAACGTAATTGTGTTAAAGCGAATAACGCGGACGGAATAATATTTAGCAGCAAACAGCGAAACATTCAATGAAATTTGTCAAGCTTCAACTCGAACCATAAAAGAAAACTTAACATCCTACCTTGTTTTATAATTACTTGGCAGTCCTTCGGGAAGCAAGCTCAATAATTCAATGAAGAATTATATGAACTCAACCAGTACTTGAAGTATTTTCACACGTCGACGAGACAGTAAGGTCGCTCGATTAAATAAATATCGCCATATTTTTGTCAATGAAAGCCGGGAATCGATCCTGGTTCTTCGCTTCCTGTGTTCATCATGGCAAAACAAACCATTTTCAATAATTGTAAATTCAGTAAATCCAGCTGAGGCTTCAATTCCATTTCAAAAAATCAAACAGAAAAAACAAACAAAAACGTCACAAAGTGCTGCGATTGTACACAAGAAACCCAAACTTCAAACTTGTTTGAATGGCGCGAAAATTTTGACGTGCGTCGCTCCTTGGGCCAAAAAGCCCGCCAAATTAAATCACTCGAGTGTAGATTTTGGTATAAATGACAACATCGCCGTGCTTCGCGCCTTTTCGGCTATCATATCCAACGCGCGTTCGTGGAATAATTAAATATTGTCATTAATTTACTACTATAATGATGCTTTACATTATTCTTTCTTAGTCATAGTAACATTCCTGTTGCAATGAGAAACCATTCCTTACAAGAGAAAACGCAATTGCTCGTGTGCTGATGAAGCGGTGAAACGCTTGTAATCTTTAAAATACAGTAAAACAATTGATTTCATTTCTATATGCACATGCCTACCTCTTGTCCTTTTAATCCAAAGGATTAAATGAGCACGCACTTTTACCTCCGTTTAATGCCTCTTTATAAAACGCATACAATACCATACATCCTTCGTCCAGGATACACGCTTTATTTTCATAAGAACAACATTATAATAACAATGAGGCTCAAATTTGCCAAAGTATAAGGACAACTTAAGAACAAGCTCAGGTGAGGCTTGATTACCAGCAAAGGTTTTGTAGTATAAAATTGACTAAAACTTAGCTATACAGCATAAAACAATAAAAAGATATAAAATGTAAAGACTGCTCAACAAACAACGTCTCTAGATTCAGCCGTACAATACATGTGTGGCTCAAGGCGTTTCATTTTCCACTTCCTTGTTTTATTTGTTTTTTTTTGCAATAAAAACCGCTCACAGAAATAAGATCAATTTAAAAACAAATTGAGACTGAAGTTGCAAAAAAAATTTTAAGAACAATGAGCCTCAGCAAAATTTACTAGTTCTTAAAAAAAAAGCCTGTACCAGCTGCCCTTATAAAATTAATTATTTGCAATTACCTTCCATTACAAACTTGCTCAGTCCGGCAGTGCAGTTGAGACTGTCTTGTCATTCCGTACTTACTTCTGTCTTTCCTCCAGGGTTCAAAAGTCAAAACGGGAGATTTTACGTATACTTCTCTAGATAACTACCATTTTAGTAAAAGAATGTTCTTTACCTAACAAGTTTACTTCTTCTTGCAAAGATTTTAGCTCTCGAAACCACCGTCCTTCTTACACGGCGTCGAGCAAATAGTGAGACGAAAAGTTTGAGTCATCGAAATTCAGCCCGGTATTAATAATTACGTCGTAGATAATGTGCATGGCATTCCAGTGACACCTCTCACACTTAGTTTCATTTGCGTGTTTGTTATTTTAAAAATTCTCATGCTAGATTGAGAAGCAATATCAAAAACTCGCACTTCGTGTTTGATCACACATTCCAAACACTTCAAAAACAATAAACCCCACGGGACTTCATTATTTTCTCAGTGTTTTGAACGGGTAACGAAACACTCGTGCTCGTTTATTGATGTTACTTGAAGTTTGAACTCGGATTATATATTGTTAGACACATTTACATTATGCTTTACGAAAAGCGTACACTTGGCCATTCAAAATTACAAATATTAAATTTTCCACCCCCGATCAGAAAATTTGATTTTTGTTTGAAATTTAGTCTATAGAAGAGAAGAATTATCAAAATTATAAAGCAACAACAGAGCGCTTATTCTTTCCTCGCATTATTTTATAGTTGCTTTTAAAATAATAATCATAGGAAAGGACAAATGAAAAATGTTGTAGAAATCTTTCGATACGTCGTGACAATTCCAGGTTGAATGTCGACTGCAATCCACTCACAACAGCGTGTCCGTGATGCCATTCCTTTGAAACTTTGAATTCAATTTGAAGACGAAATATCACGAAATACTGATTTTATTAGAAAACAAAACCGACTCACAGGCAATAAGACTGTAGATTTTTGTCGAGGGCAGAGGGTGAGGGTATTTTTTTTTAATTATTTTAATTACCACTTTTTTTTCAATATATCCTTTTTGTTTCAATAAAGCAGCTAGTTGATAGAACAACTGCATTGCTTGCAATTTTTTTTCGTTGCTGAGCAAGGAAGTTGATAAGGGTTCAAAGCTATGATTTTCTAAAATTATTAGCTTTAATTTAGTTTCAAACAAGCTACGAACACCAATCTTGGCGCGCAGTCGTGTTCTCTGATCGTTAACTACTGTGCAAAAAACCACTTGACCCGTTGCAATGATAACATTATTGTTAAAAAAAACATTTTTTAACATAAAAGGCGTGTTTAATTTTGCCGTGACCAAAACTGTAAAAAGTTAGACTAAATCCTTTAACAATAATAAAGCTCATGGATAAAAATCAGGTATAAATACAATTGTTAAAAATTTAAGCTAAAATTACGCAAACGTTTTCGATCAATATGATCATCATCAGGCTGTAAAAATTCTAAGCGCAGGCAGACGACTTTAAATAGTTGAAGGCGAGATAATTATAATTGCAAATTTGAAGAAAATTAAGTGATTCCTTTAGGATAAAGAGACAAATGAACAGCGGAAACTTGTTTGTTCAGAGATGGTTGGTAACGGCCAATGAGGAGTGCTTTCGAACAATGTAATTCATCTTTAGGGTAAAACTGTCTAGAGCTTTTTGACAGGGATTATTAGGTTATTCCGATGCCCTTGGGGAACGGCGCAAGTTCAAATGATTGAACTTGTCTATTCAATTCTGGACAATAATTATAAGCTGCAATGTACAACGCTTCGGTGATTCTTCTCCTTAGCCAATTTTGAACTATTGTTAGTATTCTCCATTCAAATGCGTGGGAGGGGTTCTCTTTCACGTGTCGAGCTGGCTCAGATTGTTTATTTGGATCTGAATGTTCATCAATTCTCAAAATTCCGACTAGATTTGCCAATATAACTCATTTCACAGCTGCATGTGCCTTGGTACACAACACTTAATAAATGGGTATTGTCGTCTTTCAGGTTGAAGATGGACTCGATCTTTTTGGTTTGCCAAATAATGTAGAAAGTAAATCCATCATGTAAATATATTCAGTTTCTTGATGAATTTGCGGCCCTCAAGCTCATTTTGACGGCAGAATGGTAATTTAATTCCGATTTTACGACGCTCATCAAACCAGTGATAGATGATAGTATCTTCGTTGGTAGGGTTCTCGAGCTTATTTTTCAGAGGGAAGGAGACCAGTCGTACCAAGAGAAAAACCCTCAGAGTCAGACTGAGGTCAACAAATCCTAACTCACGTGGGGAGCCTTGATCCCGGATTGTAGAGGTGTGAGGAACGAGTGATGATCACTAGAATACAGAATAGTACGATGCTAACCTGAATCCCCCAAATTTTTAAAAAAGTTAGTCTGCAACATTGGTGCTCAGGACTTACCCAACCTGGACGAAACATCACATGGTACTACTTAATGTCACTCGATGGTTCAAACCATTAACCAACAACTTATAAACTGCATGCAAATTACAGCTGTGGTTCTCTATATTAATTAGTTTTATGTACTACAAACCAGTTCGAAGCATGAAACAATGTTTTAATAGGCCCTTTGCGGGACTTGTTCACATGGTACAAATAATGATATACTGGGACGCAAAAGAATGTGCTAGACTCCAAGACAAAACACAATTAACAAGAAAAGCGTGATTTTTCTTTGTTTTACATTTTCCCATTTCCCATTCTTTTGCGTCCCAGTATATTATTATAATTTGCACTATGAAACCAAGTCCTTCAAAGAGCCTATTGGCCTATTGGCGCCGGTGTTTATCTCTGGTCTCTGTAGTGTTAAGCGGAAGAGTCATTGACTCCCCCTGGAAAGGACACTAATCCGTCGCAGGTCAGCAGAAGCTGGTACTTATTTTACCAACCTCGGGAGGATGAAAAGCTGAGTCAACGTTGGCGGAAAAGGTCACATAAATGTTCAACAGTCGCCTGAACCCGAACGAGATTTATCGCGGTAGCTGTATATATAATAAGGTTGGAATTTAACAAATGGCGGGTTTAAAAAGGATAGGGAAATCTTGCATTCCGGTAATTCTGTGTGGAGCTCATACGGTACCAGTGGAGTTGGGAAGGAATACCGTAATTGCTGGATTAAGCGCCGCCCTCGAATAATTGCCGCATTTTGGACAAAAACATCAGTTAAGCGCTACAGTAAGACACGGCGCTTTTCGAGGAAGTCCGCGAAATTAAAATCACCTTCTAATAAACGTATCAAAACATAACTGGAAATTTATTTGCATTAAAAGTCATTATTTTGCGGTAAAAGATTCATATTTCTCTGCTCTCCATTGAAGTTTTGTTTCCAAATTCTTGCAATCTGTAGTTCTGTTGTGAACACCCTAACCTAGCGGCACACGAAAAAAAAAAGCTTGTAAAATGCTGTTTTTTATGATTAAATCTCTTTAAAAATAGGCGAATGTTTTCAATCCAAGTGATCATCGCTAGACAAATTAAAAACATTCCCGTATTTTTAAAATTGTTTATGGAGTTTTTTCACCTTTACTTTTTGAAAAGAGAAAGCATTTCGTTTTCGCGTCCAATTTTAAATAAGGGTTTCCTTGGAATAAGCGCCACATCTGAAACACGAAAAATTTAACAAGCGTCGCGCGCTCACTCGAGCACATACGGATACGGATATATGAATGTAAAACGATGTGTCTAGTTTGGGATGTGAGGGACAAACCATTAGGGTTTTGAAAGAGAGGAGAGGCTTGGGAAAATACTAAATGGAAATTCGAGTACAGCCTAGATGCGGAAAAAAATATCGTGCACAAGTAAACCACATCAACAAAACGATCAAGTCCCGAAAAATATTCCTATAGTCTTGAGCCAGAAAAAAAAAATCATATACTAAAAAATTGCAACCCTCCCCGTCCTCCCTTCTGCAAAAAAATATTGGTCCGTCCCCAAGAGAAATTGGCAATAAAATCCACTTTTTTAAGGGGCTGTTTCAGCCTGGTGGATTTCGCGAGTTTACCGCTTTCAATCTTTCGCACGGTTGCGGGAAAACGTTTGATTATCTCACGTTTGTTTTTGTTTTTTTATTTAACAAGAGACGAAGTCGAGGTGACTATTCGCTGATAATTGCGGAGCTCGAGGTTACTAATTGTTTTAATATAACTGCACTGGTGATTATTTCAAAACGGAAAAAAGACACATTTAAAACGAGGAAAAAATTATTTCAAACGAAAGCGCGCCGGCAGCCATTTTGGATAATCGCTGGAGGTGATTATCGTGTGTTAGTAAAATTACACAGGTGACTATACAAATTGGTCGACAAACTCAGACTATCACACGAAAATCACCTCCAGGTGACTATCGTGTACCTCCAGCGATTTTATCCAAAATGAATGCCGGCGCGCTTTCGCTTGAAATAATTTTTTTCCTCGTTTTAAATATGTCTTATTTCCTAAAACAATTTGTAATTTTACTAAAACAATTAGTCACCTCAGGCTCCGTGATTATCGGCGAATAGACTTCGTCTCGGTGACTATTCGCCGATAATCACGTCGCCTTCGGCCACTAATTGTTAAGTAGACAAAGGACAGAGTAAAGTTTCAAAAAACTATAACAATACAACCGCTGACCATAGTAACCGCTTCTTAAATATTAGAGTGGACTGGTTATGAAACTTAACGAACTTCAAACAAAATTAAAACGCTGCCTTGTTTCACGTTGACTACACGTTCACAATTTTGATCTTGTGTTCTACATGTGAAAAAAAGTGATCTGTTTTAAGAGTGAGGTTACGTGATACCGATCTTCGTAGCAACGGTAACTACGCCGCCATGACACCGGACATGTCATGCGGTCAACTGTGAGTGTTTGACATGACGTCATAGCGGCCATGTTGGGACCCTTGGACAAAGAATTTTGATGACTTCTTTTGTTCAGGGTTCCAACATGGCCGCTTCTCCTTTTGTCTTAGGCGTCTCTGGGGAGTATGTGAAAACACTCAATAATCAATATTAAACCAGCGTTCAATAAACATGGGTTGATTTGCTGTGTTACTGAATGTTCTAGCTGTTCAGAACGAGATAAAATGTTTGTTTTTTCAACCTTGAAGCTCAAATCAGGCTCATGCCGAGCTCACAAACATTTGGCCATGTCATCATCTGTTTTTCAAAGCTCAATGTTATCTGTGCACGGATGAAGACATTCAATATCGTTATGCAAAATACAAACGTATAGCAATGGAAGTCAGAAAAGCCATTCATAACCAGTTAACTCTACAATAATTAAATTTAATCATGTCTACTCAGCTGCTCAGCACTCAGTTTACAATATTATTTTCTTTGAGACACATCGGTGTTTCTCTCTCTGATGATGAAGAAGTTGTTCAAAATGTGTCGTATGTTTACTAAATTCAATCAAATCTTGGAATTGTAAAAAGTAAAATCATGGTGATTTCTACTCAGCTACTCAGTTCACAATATTATTTCCTCCGAGACACATCGGAGTTTCTCTTTCTGATGATGCAAAAGTTGTTCAAAAAGTGTCATATGTTTACTAAATTCAATCAAATCTTGGAATTGTAAAAAGTAAAATCATGGTGATTTCAAAAAGCAAAACAAACACTGACCCCAATCTTGCTTTAAGGATATATGAGCACAGAATACGTCACAGTGTTCAAAGGGGCGGTGAAGGGCTGTTCACATGATAACTCGGAGAGCAGAGATCTGTAACCCTAGAGCACTTTTCTCTACCAAGAGAACTCGGGGAGCAGAGATAACCGTACAGCACCTTTCTCTACCAGGAGAACTCGGGGAGCAGAGATAACCGTACAGCACCTTTCTCTACCAAGAGAACTCGGGGAGCAGCAATAACCCTACAGCACCTCCCCCAACCGAGAGAACTCGGCTCATGTTAACAGCACCTAGTTTTAGTTAGTTTCACAGCATTTTCTTTGTTTGACAGCAGTCTTTTGGGTATCTTTTCAGCCTTAGAGTTTGTTTGCTATAACGACGGCCTCAATGTTTTCCCAATAAAGTCCTCTTGGGAAGAAAGGTTCTTTTTTTTCAAAAAGAGCACAGTAACGAATCCTGCAATGTGATTGGTTCTTGTGGCGGTTAAGGCTTCCGAACACTTCCGAAAATTTTCGAAAAAGTTTCGAAAATCGCAAAAATGCGTCAAAACGGTAATAAACCATTTCTGAAGTTTTCCGTAGATTTCCGAACACTTCCGAGGATTTCCGAAAATTTTGAAAAGTCTTTCAAATGCCTTAGAAACGTTTTCTAACCATTTTCGAAGATTTTCGAACATTTCGGAAAATTTCCTAACACTATCGGACATTTCCGAAGATTTTCGGAAAATTTTCAAAGAGAGGAAAAATAAAAAATTTACTGGTTTAGGGTCGGTCCCTAAAGTTAAAAACTGTGACCTCGGTCTAGAACTCGGCCGTAGTTTCTTACTAGACGGATCTCCCATCCAGCAAATAACATATATTTCTTTGGTTCTTTGATGCTGTAATAAAAAAGACACGAAAAAATGTTCAGCTTAGAAAATCTTATTTCCCAAGAGGACTGTATTGGAAGACACTGGGGCTATCCGAGGAGGTTTATTGAATCTTTTCATTGACAACTCACGGTCCTTTTCCTTCCATCTTGTTGACCATGTATCTTAAGTTTTTCTTTCTCGAAGACGAATCTTTCTTTTCGAATCGGTAAAGTTCCCGTGCAACATCCAAAGCGTTTTTCCTTTCTTCGTTACGAGCTTTCTTCCATTCAATTTTTTTGTATAACGGAAACAACTTATCAAAAGCAGTCTTTTTTACTTTCAAAACAGCATGATGTAAAACTGTGTTTCCCTCTTGATCACAATCCAACAGGAGAAGGTCCGACTTTCGTTTAATGAAAAAAGGGATAATCTTTGCATTCTTGTACTTTACAGCTAAAGTTATCGCCGGTATACCAAAGTTCGGATCTTCGGGTTTTTCAACGTGGCAGTTGATATTCACCTTTTCGTCATTAATAAGATGGTTTACGAGATTTTGACTGACACCGGGCAGGGAACAAGCTTTAAGCAGAGCATTGTAGCCCTTTTCGTCTCGGTCTTCAAAAGTACCTTTGTAAGACTGGAGTTTAGTCTGGATTTCCTCTTTTGAAAGATCTGAGTTAGGATACAAGCATTGTTCCCATAGTTCTACAATTTTCTTTGTTGTATCATTTGTTCCTTCAAGCTTCTTTTTGAGTGAAAGAGTTGTTAATTTCTTTTCAGCTTGATTTTTTTCGGATTTCGATGGCAGGAAAGAGGAATTCGTAAGAGCAATGAATATGTTGTCACATGACAATGGGATTTTTCTTCTTTCAATAGGTTCTTCATCAATAGGTTCTAGTTCTTGTTTCATTTTCTTTGTATCGCTGGAGGTTTTTTCCTCGCCTGAAAAACTTTCCTCAAATGTTCTCTTTTTTTTGTTTTGGTCTTGTTGTGGCTCAACAGTTGGCTCTGGAACATGAAAATCTTTTGCCTTTGTTTCCGATAGACAACTAATGTACGGCTCATGCTCCATTTTGACCTGGATAGTATTGCTCTCATCAATCGTCCCATTTGGCTTTTCTCCCTTGTGTTCTTGATAACATTCGGTTGATGTCTCCTTGTTTCCACATTGATCGTCGTGGCTTTGGTCCACACTAGATTCCTGAGTCCAGTTTATTACAACTTGGTTCTTTGTCAACTGATCTTGCTGTGTCTTGCTGTGCTTTTCTGCTAAAATCGGGGAGGAAGTATGCTTCAATACCTCGATACTTATGTGGCTGCTATCACCAGCCTTGCTTCCCATAACTGAAAACGAGCTACTGTGTCTCTCTGTATCCATTTGCACACAGTCGACAAACGATTCATTTGACAGTGAAACTTCGCTTCCAAAAGTAAGCTTTTTGTTGCAGCAACTGTCGTTTATTTCAACCTGGCTCTCTTGCTGTACCTTGTTCCGCAAGGTAAGGCACGTGCGCAAGGCACGTTGCAATCGTTGTTGCGATTGTGGAGTAAACTTCAATACCTCGGGGGTTCTGTTGCTCTCATCACTTATTTTGCTTCCGCTCACTGAAGGCGAGCTGCTGTGTTTCTCCGCATCCGTTTGGACACCGTCGACAACCTGTTCATCTGACAGTGAAACTTCGTTAGTAGTTTCTTTATTGTAGCAACTGTCGTTGACACTAGATTCCTGAGTCGAGTTCGTTGCAACTTGGCTCTTTGTCAATTGATCTTTTGTTTTCTTTGTAGTACTAGGAGTCTGCTCTTGGGCTGAAAATGTTTTTCCTGATTTTCTCTTTTTGTTATTTTGGACTGGTTGTGGTGGTTCCTCGTTTCCACGTTGATTGTTGTAGCTTGGGTCGACACTAGATTCCAGAGTCGAGTTAGTTGCAACTTGGCTCTTTGTCAATTGATCTTGCTGTGTTTTTCCGTGCTTTTCGGCTATAATTTTGCTTCCCCTCCCTGAAGGCGAGCTGCTGTGTTTCCTCGCATCCGTTTGGACACTGTCGACAAACGGTTCATCTGACAGTGAAACTTCGTTCGTAGGTTCTTTATTGTAGCAACTGTCGTTGACAAACGTGACATCAACAACTAAACACCTTAGAGAACAGGCCCCTGGATCATCCACTGAAAACACGCTTATACTTGGGTTCCTCTCAACAATTTCTTTGTACTGGAAGCAACGCTCTGACTTGATTTGGGTTATAGATGTCTCGGGCTTGGTATCTTTGGCACTGCGAAGAAATATTAATCGTGTATGGTTTTTGTTGCTCGCGGT